>BMAC01000009.1:676416-708471 GCA_014905375.1 Phtheirospermum japonicum | reverse complement strand
ATTTTTGAACGCCCTTGTTTTTACATATTTCCTTGCACATGGACGTTTTTGATTTTGCTTGAGAGTTTGTGCAGTTATCATGGTTTAAAGTCATTTAGCGGAAAGGTTAACCGTTGGAATAATTTAAACAAAATTTCATTAATTGCTAAAATGAAACACTAAAACAACAGAATAAAATTAAAATTGTGATAAATTAAACAGGATAGAGTAGGAGGACAATCCTATGACTCGATAATGGAAAAACATAAATAGATAGATAGTGGCAAGTCCTATGAAATCTAGGGGGGGGGGGGGGGGGGGGGAAGTCAATTGCCCAATTTCTCTAATGCGACAATCCTCTTGCTAGCTTCATCCATGCGCTTCTTCCAATATTCTATATTCCAGTCGTTTGCCACGTTTCCCACCTTGAGATCCTTGATTTGAGCATCTTGCTCTTCAATTCGACGTATGAGAACGAATTTCTCCTCACGGATGGCATAATTTTGTCGCAAGAGGGTTATCCCATCCAAAGTCACCTTTTCTAGTTCAGAATTTGTCTCTTCTAGGCGATTTTCCTTAGCGTCGAGCTCACCTACAAACTCAGCTTCGACCCATAACATCTCGTTATTCAGCTTGGTCAATTGCGCAATTTTCTCTCTAGCCAAGAGAAGTTTGTCTTGAAGCTCCTCTATGGTCATGTCATGCTCCTTGGTATATTCCGCGCTCTCCTTGAGATCACGTTCAATTCCTCTCAATTCTCTAATTTTGCCCCTTAGTTGGAGGTTCATATCCCTCAACCCATCGTTGATCTCTTTCGCTCTCCTTAATTGAACCTTTAAGGCATCGATTTGGAGAGTGTAATGGACTTCGTCCATTTGACATTCTTCAACCATACCCTTCACCTTTTCGACTTTTCCTCACAGCTGGTCCACTTTTTCTTTGTGATCGTTCCGCAACATCCACCTATTTTCATGATTTTATGTTTCTTGTGGAATTAGCCTCATGGTGTTGAAAAGCTTGGAGAATAAAATTATATTGGGTATTGGGAGGCTTAGAACACAAGAGAATAATGAAATAAAGAGTGTGGGGAGTTTGATTTATATAGGAATCGAAAGATCTTAAAAATAGGAATCCTAGATTTACCCAAATTACAAATAAGGGAAGAGATATTAAGTTTCCTAATCTAATTAGAACTCTTTTAAGACATAAGATCTTGACCCCAAAACCAGACAAATTTTGTGCAAAATATTCCCAGAAAACCACTTACCTATTGGGAATAAAACTCCCAAAAATCGCAACCCAAAATTTCTATTTTTCGCGCTGTCGGTCGACGCACGCGCCCAGGTTGCGTCGACGCTGCGTCGATCGATGTGACTGAGTGCTGGTTACCGGCATGAATTCCCTGCTTCCGATCAGTGAATTGTTCTCTCCTTAACACCCTAATTTCTATTTCATAAGCATAAAACACACATAGAAATAGCAAAAGAAATAAAATAAAAAGAAAATAAAATAGCTTGGGTTGCCTCCCAAGAAGCGCATCTTTTAACGTCGCTTGCTCGACGCAAGTGTTTACGATTAGTTTTTAATTGGAGGCAGGTCCATCAACCTCAACATTTCGCGATCTTGACTTGTTGTCTCTCCGTCACAGTATAATTTAACTCGATGCCCGTTAACTTGAAACAGTACGTCTCGTTTTTCGTCGTAAATGGTGACTGCTCCGAACTCGTTGATTTCTTTAATCACGAACGGTCCACTCCATCTTGATTTCAGTTTCCCTGGAAAAAGTTTAAATCTTGACTTATAGACTAGGGCCAACTTACCTACCTCCAATTGCTTGTTGATGAGTTTCCGATCGTGGTGGGCTTTCGTCATCTTCTTTTGCCTCCATGCATTATCATAGGACTCGTTCCTTATTTCCTCAAGTTCAGTCAACTCCAACTTCCTATACTCGCCCGCCTCGTCACAGTTCATGTTTAACTTGCAAATGGCCCAACTAGCTCGATGCTCTAACTCAACTGGCAAATGACAAGCCTTCCCATAGATGAGTCGAAAAGGACTCATTCCAAGCACCGTCTTGTAGGCTGTTCGGTATGCCCACAGTGCGTCGACAAGTTTGATTGCCCAATCCTTCCGATTTGGTCCGACTATCTTTTCGAGGATAGCCTTAAGTTGATGGTTGCTTGTTTCGACTTGACCAGATGTTTGAGGGTGGTAAGGTGTAGCTACCTTGTATCGGACCCCGTATTTTTTCATCAGTCTAGCAAATGCTCTGTTACAAAAATGGCTTCCTCCATCACTTATTATTGATTTCGGCACCCCGAATCTACTGAAAATATTTTCTTGGAGGAATTTAAGGACGACTTCCGCATTAGCTCTTCGAGCAGGGATCGCTTCCACCCATTTTGATACATAGTTGACACCAACCAGAATGTACTCGAAATCTCCACTCTTAGGGAAAGGTCCCATAAAGTCTATCCCCCATACATCTAAAATCTCTACCACTTGGTTAGGTACTTGTGGCATTTCGTCTCGTTTCCCTATGTTGCCGGTTCGTTGGCAGTTGTCGCATGTTTTGCAATATTCGAACGCATCGGCAAATAAATTTGGCCAATAGAATCCAGCTTGTAATACCTTGAATGCCGTCTTTTGAGCTCCAAAATGCCCTCCATCCATGATCATGGCAAAATTGAAGAATGCTCCCCATTTCGTTGTTTGGAACGCATCTCCTGCTTAGACCATCCTTGCAGCGTTTGAACACATAGGGATCATCCCAAAAGTAGTCCCTGCATTTACTCAAAAATCTCTTCCGTTCTTGGTAGGATAAATGGTTAGGCACAATTTTGCAAACAAGATAATTCACGATATCAGCGTACCAAGGAGTAGTTAATTGCTCAAGATTAAAAACATTCTCATRAGGKAAGAGATCGTTAATCATAAATTTCTCRCCCTCATTCTCCTCAATTATCATTCTAGACAAATGATCAGCTACAACATYTTCACAACCTYGTCTGTCTTTTATTTCCACATCAAATTCTTGTAGCAACAAAATCCACCTAATAAGACGTGGTTTACTTTGTGGTTTGGAAAACAAATGATGCAATGCAGAATGACCCGTATGTGCAATTACTTTGGCTCCAACTATATATGATCTAAATTTATCAAGCGACAATACAACCGCCAGTAATTCTTTTTTAGTTGTGTTAAAATTACGTTGAGCATATAACTAGCATAATAAATAACCCTAAGCAATTTCTCTACACGTTGTCCCAAAACAGACCCCACCGCCTCATTAGAGGCATCGCACATAATTTCAAAGGGTAAGGTCCAGTCAGGAGCAACAACCACAGGGGCAGACGTAAGACTCCCTTTTAATTCATTAAACGCATTCAAACATTCTTCATTAAAGATGAAAGGAGTATCTAAAGTCAATAGTTTGCAAAGTGGACGACTTATTTTTGAAAAGTTTTTGATAAAACGTCTATAAAAACCTGCATGACCAAGAAAACTCCTAATTCCCGTAACATCTCGAGGGGGAGGGAGGGTTTCAATTACATCAATTTTTGCTTTGTCAACTTCCAACCCCTTTTTATAAACAACATGGCCTAGAACAGTGCCACTTTTTACCATAAAATGGGATTTCTCCCAACTCAAAGTTAGATTCTTCTCAATGCATCGTTCTAAAACTCTTGACAAGTTGGATAAAAAATTCTCAAAAGATRACCCAAAAATCWAAAAATCATCCATAAATACTTCAAGAAAGTCRTCAATAAAATCACTAAAAATTGAGAGCATKCACCTTTGAAAAGTCGCTGGTGCGTTGCACAAACCAAAGGGCATTCGTCGAAAGGCGAACGTGCCAAAGGGGCATGTGAACGTCGTCTTGCTTTGATCTTTCAGAGCGATGGCCACTTGATAATATCCCGGAAGGCCATCCAAGAAGCAACAGAATTCGTGTCCAGCAAGCTTGTCGAGAAGCTGGCCTATGAACGTCAGAGGAAAATGATCCTTTCGAGTGGCCGCATTTAACTTCCTATAATCGATGCACATACGCCATACAGTAGTTAGTCGGGTCGGAACTATCTCACCCTTGTCATTTTCGGTGATGGTGATGCCTCCTTTCTTTGGAACCACATGAATTGGGCTTACCCATTTGATGTCAGAGATGGCGAAAATGATTCCTTTGTCTTTAAGTTTAAAATTTTCTTTCTTGACCACCTCATAAAGTGTTGGTGTCAGTCTCCGTTGACTGTCCCTAACAGGCCTGGCGTCGGGTTCTAACTTGATTCGATGCATGCAAGTCCCGGGCTTATCCCTTTGATGTCGTTGATGCTCCATCCTATTGCCTCTTTGTGGTTTCTTAACACCGCAATTAATTCTTTCTACTCGTTTTCCGACAAGGCTGAATATATGATGATGGGTTTCGTTTTGTTGGGCTCGAGAAAAACATACTTCAAATGGCTTGGCAGTGGTTTCAACTCTAATTTTGGACCAAGTTTGGGTGCGTTAGCTATTTTGCACAATTATTCATCAAAATCATCAATTTCTTCGTAATCTTCGTTGATTTCGTTCAAGTCTATTTCTAGCATCTCCGCCACCCTGTTTAAAAATATTGTGTCGTCCTCGACACTTAACTCATCTAGAACAGTGATCCCTTTAAGCTCGTGAATACAAGAAGCAATAAGATCAATAAACGAGAAATCCTCGTCCATGTACGGAGAAGGAACGTTGTGGATATCTTTAAGCGAAAATGTAACAGTCTCACCCAAAATGGATAAAGTCATCCTCCCTTTGTGCACGTCAATCAGCATATGAGAAGTAGACATGAACGGTCGGCCAAGCAAAATAGTATGTTCAATGCCTTCCTTTGGAACTTCACCGATATCAAGTATGACAAAATCGACTGGAATCGCAAGCTCGCCGACTTAAACTAAAACATCTTCGACTATGCCAAGTGGTTGTCTAATTGATCAATCCGCCAATTGCAGCCGCATCGTCGTTGGCCTCATTGTCCCTAAGTCAAATTCATTATATAGTGAATACGGCATCAAATTAATCCCTGCTCCAAGATCGAGCATTCCACGTGTCGTTTGCCCATTTCCTAAGGTGATGGTTATGCAAAAACTCCCGGGGTCTCTCTCCTTTTTGGGTAGTGGACCCTTGCATATGGCGCTTACTTCCTTGGTTAATTCTACTCACTGAGTTGTCTCTAGTCGCCATTCCCTTGCGACTAATTCCTTGAAAAATTTCACGTATGCGGGTATCGTCTTGATTACGTCCAAAAGAGGAAGAATAACGTTGACGTTTTTCAGCAGATTGTAAAGTTCCATGAACTTTTAATTTTCCTTGGCTGGGCGTAGACGACTCGGAAAGGGGACCTTATCTTGAATAGTAGTTGGCAATTGCTTCGGTTGCTGAGTCAGAGATTTGGTGGAATCGTCGACTGTGGTGGATGGATTTGGAAGTTTCCCTTTTAAGGAACCCAGTATATAAGGATTCGGTGACTTATGCATTTGGTCCACCATTTTCGGGTCGTCAATCTTTGGCGATTCCGCAGTCGGGACTTCAGTACTTTCTTCTTCCTCGATTCCATTATCCACTTTCTTTCCACTTCGCAAGATGTGGACAGCCGAAGCTTGCTCTGGTTGACTTGGTAATTTCCCTTTTTCATTTTCCCTTTTTGCCATGGAAGTTGCCATTTGGCCCATCATTTTCTCCAAATTCTTCACACTCTTGGAGAGGTCGCTCAAAACTTCTCCCTGCTTATTCACTTGCGTGGTTAGGTTGGCCAGTCCATCTCTATTCCTGATTGTCTCGGTGACTTGGTTTTGTTGCCAAATTAACAGTTGATCGTTTGGCTGTATCGGAGTAGGTGTCGACCCGGATTGTGGCGGTTTGTTTGGTGGTGATGACGTTGAATTAGTTTGTGCTGGGGCGGAATGTGGGTTTTCAGGGCCCCATTTCAAGTAAGGAGAGTTACGATGCGCGTTGAATTTGGAGTTCATCAGAGGCCTTTGCTCATAGGTTAGAAGGTCTTGGTGGCGTAATTGATCCTTGATGGCGTACGCTTCAGCTTCGGATTCTTCGTAATACCCCATTTTACATGAATCCACCAAATGCCCTTGCTCTCCAATGCGGTTACATGTCTCGACGGTCTCGTTGCTTGGCACCTCAGTTGCCTCGTTAACTCTTATCTTTCGTGGTCGAGAGCTCGTTTGCCTTGACTTCTTGCTCATCTTTTCAAACAGTTGCTTCGCCTCCGTTGCTGTCAAGTACCCAAAATCTCCTCCAGCCGCTACTTCGACGTTATTTTTATAAGAGTCCAAAAGCCCTTCGTAGAACAACTAATTTACCATTCCCGGAGAGTTGTGATGATGTGGGCAAGCTTGCAGTAATGATTTGAAATGTTCCCAGGCCTCGTAAAGTAACTCCCCATCTTGTTGGACAAAATTGGCAATTTTTCTCCTAATATGGCCCGTCGTCTAAGTTGAGTAATATTGATTAATAAACTTGTCGCTAACCATGGGCCAATCGATCAGAGATCTTGGTTCTAGTGAAAGTATCCAAGACTTGGCTTTATCCTTCATACAGCTCGGAAAGCACACCATCTGAAGGTCTTCGTGATGAAGTCCTGGAGATGGAATCCTACTAACTTTGGCATAAAATTCTTTGAGGAAAGTCAATGGGTCTTCGTTGGCAAGACCGTGAAATGTCGGGAGGTTGTTGATTATATGAGGTTTCAGCTCGAAGTCTCTTGCAGTTCTACCCAACACAATGGTAGAACTATAGGGACCTACTTGCGGAGTCGTGAACTCTCTTTGTCTTGGCTCGCGCGCCTCCCGTTGGTGTCTCTCTTGGTTATAGGGCCTCGCATAGTTTCTATCGTACTCGTTCCTCTCGTTGTGGTGGTTATTGGCAAGCCAGTCGTCAACCTGTTCTTCTCCATGATAAGATCTCTCAGAATAATTATCTTGGTCATGGTGGTGGTGATTTCTATGTCCTCCTCCTCGTCCTTCATTGTGGTCCGCCATGTTCCGCTGAATATTTTCCCAATATTCTTTGGGTTGTACCGGCCCGTTGGGACGAATTGGTTTACTTCCGTACTCGTTTCTTTGTCGTATAGGTGGGTTCCTCGGTGGTTGATCATCCTCGTTGTTGTGGACAGGATTGTCTAGCCTCAACATCGTCTCAGGTACCGAATCACAAACAAAATCAGTGGGTGTAGATGATTCGCTTTTGGATATGTGAGAAGGTCTCGCTTGATTGGAACGATGAGTATTGTCGATAAATGGTGCAAGTTTGGGTCTAAGTGATCTTCGACCTTGCATACACTCAATAGCACATTAAACTCATCGACTAGAGTAAATTATACAAATAGACGGCTAAAAAGAACATAAAATGAACAAACATATTTTTGAAACCTTTGCTATGTTCCCTGGAAACGGCGCCAATTTTTGATTCAAGTTTTTATGTCGCCTACTTATAAATATTTGTTATAAATTCAATAGCTTGCCCGCAAGAGAACGGGATCGCGTGTAGGGTGGCAAAGTGAACTCGAGTCGTCTCTCGAGGAACATACAATCGGAATCTCAAATAGTTTTTCAATTGCAAATAACATGAAATACTTATACAACTTTGGGGGTTTGATTGTTTTGATTACCTAAGAATGTAAAACCCATGAACTAAGTATCTAAGCAATAACTAGAACATATAAATTCGAGGATTAATCTAACACTAGCAAAATAAAAGCAATTATCTAAACTAATTATCCAATCAAAATAACCAAGCATTAATTAAACTAAGATTATGAATTCCAATGTCAGAAACATCTAGATTTTCAATACGGAATATCCCAAGAACAATTATTGAAACTACTTATAAATTGCATAAAATTAAACTAAGAAAACGATTAAAGAGTTTAGAATACTTGATTAAACTAAGAAAATGCAGTAGATTCTCCAGTTATTCCGGAGAGGTTGCGTGGATCTTGATCAAAGAGTGGATCACGAACTGACTTGAATCTTGGTCTTGATCGTCTAGGTACGTTAAGGAGTAATGTTTTCGAGCCCACGGACTAACAGTAGTGTTGTAGTGTTGTAAAGTATGAGTGGTCTCTTTTTTGGACGGACTTGGGAGGGTTTAAATAGTTTTCCTTTGACTTGTAGCATAAGAAACCCTAAAAATCTGATTCTGGGCCGTCATATCGACGTCGCATCGATCGACGCGAGCTGGGACTTGGTGTCGACGCATTTGGCGTGCATGCGTCGACTGGGCAAGAGCATCGATCGACGCACTTAGGATCGACGCTTCAGAGAGTTGCGTCGACCGACGCACTTTGGATCGACGCTTCAGAGAGTTGCATTGTCTTGGCGTCGACCCAGCATCGATCGACGTGGGCAGGATCGCGTCGATGGAGCGTCGACGCCTGCGTCGATCGACGCAGCTTGCTGCACGTCTCGTTCTCTCTATCCTTTTGATACTCTTTCACCAGAAAGCTCGTTCTCGACTCTCAAACTTCAAACTTCATCTAATCACGCGCTGAACTTTCCCGGTTACTTAGCTGTAAAGTGAAAAACCACAAATAATCACTTATTTGCATTAATCTAGATCAAAAGGCGGTAAAATAAGCCGAAAGTATAAAAATATGGAATTATGCCTAAACTATCCAACTTATACCAAAAACAAATAGAAAAACAAACTAAAATACTAATAAAAATAAGGACAAATATGTGCTAATCAACCCCCGTAATGCATACATCATACTTAATAATTCAAAACCTGATGTTGAATTGACCAGTTGATCTATACAAGTCAATGGATAATGATCCTTGGGACACGCCTTATGCACCTTGCGAAAGTCAATGCACATTCTCCACTTATTCCCTGGTTTAGGTACCATTACCACATTTAATAACTACTCCAAAAATTGAATCCCCGTATATTTTCTACTTTCAATAGTTTTTGTACATTTTCTTTTATTATCTTATCTAGCTCCATGCCAAAGTTCCTCATCTTATGTTTTACTAGTCTAATGGTTGGATATGCATTTAATAATGTCGCGTGACCTAAGGATATACCCCTAAAAACTCATTATCTCCATAAGTGAAGATGTCCCTTAATTCTTTCAACAAGTTCATAAGCTCCCCTCATATAGTCTCTAGCAGCTGGCTTCTTATCCTTGTCGTAAAACTTTGTTGGCCATCCACCAACTCGATATCTATTATCTCCTCAAGAGGCCGCATAGATTTATCTTCCATCTTTGTCTTTTTTGTACTCATGATACCTTCTCGTGCCTCGCCATTCTGCTCCCTTTTGACTTCACTCATTCTGTTGTGCATAGTAATCTATTAACACAACCGTGTGGTTAACTGGCCCGCGATCA
Source organism: Phtheirospermum japonicum (assembly GCA_014905375.1). NCBI lineage: Eukaryota > Viridiplantae > Streptophyta > Magnoliopsida > Lamiales > Orobanchaceae > Phtheirospermum > Phtheirospermum japonicum. The sequence continues at coordinate 699,113 of BMAC01000009.1, read as the reverse complement.
CTTCTCCTACCTTATCTCCTACCAAGTATTTGATACTCATGTGATAGGTAGATCTAAAAGCTTGAAACTCATTGAGGGTAGGTCACCCCAATATGATGTTGCTAAGTAAGCCCTGATCACCAAGAATTTTAGTTTCTTTTCCACGTGGAATTCACCTTCGTCTAGAGCCACCATAAAAACCACCTCTCCTTTAGTAACAACCTGTGATCCATTAAATTCTTAAACAGGTGTCTACACCGGCCTCACCTTTTCTTCTACACCCATTTGCTGTAAACAGTGATGATATAACATATTGATGAAGCTTTCATTATCAACAAACACTCTTCCCATATTGCAAGTAGCTACCTCTGATCTTACAACTAGTGCATCATTATGTTCAACTTTCAAACTTGTCTCTCTCCTGGCTCAAAACAAATTACTGGCCTTGCAGGTATCAATCGTAAGTTTACTCACCCACCAATACATCTGGGGAGGTCCGGGGAGTGCTCGTCTTTGTCCTCGCCCCCTATCTTGATAAATGAGTTTCTTTAAATGACCTACTTTGACTAGCCTTTAGATGACCTACTTTTACTAGCCCCCTATCCATAAAATCCCTATAATTATTATGGAACCTAGACTACAAAAAAACTCAAAAAAAATCCAACGGAGATTATCGATGGGCAGCAACCCGTCAGTAAAAGTTTGGCATTAACGACGGCCTTTCCAACGACCCTAATTATCGACGGACTGCCGACAGATTTAGCCCTTCGGTAGAAAATTCCGTCGACAAGTTCTTGGGATGTTGGCGGAAATAAAGCTCGCCCAATATGCCGATGGCATATTGATTAGCATGTATTTGTCTTGATATTTTTACATGTTTGGGTGGTATTTTAGTTATATTTGTGATTAATTTCGGTATAGGTTTGATAGATTGCGCATATTTTCATATTTATGTATCTCTACCTTATTTTACCATATTTTATGTTTATTTCTAGGACTTTGAAGTTTTTTGGTCTTAATATGAATGAGTGTGGGCCCGCGAGTGTAGTTTTAACGAGATTGGGCCTCGATTTGATGTGTTACTGCTGACACTGGGTATGCTGTATACACTGGGCTACCCAGTGTCAGCACTAATTCGGGATTTTAAAGCCCTCGGCCCATAAAACGAAAAGGCCCACGTCCGTGCCTTTAAAAGAAGAGGTGCCCAATAGCACAAAGGCGATGCCAGACACACCCAACTGGGATTTCTTCCTTCTGTTGAACCTCTTGGGATTGACAACCCCAAGAGTGTTCTTTGTTTTCTCCACTTTTCTTCTTTTTCTCTCAATTCAAACTCTAGATTTAGTAGATTTTAGATAATTTCTTAGTTTTCATAAACCTTAGATTAATTAATTAGTAGTTCTTAGTTTAATTTCGCATTTGGACGATGTTACTCTTCTTCATTAATTAGTAAGTTTTCAATTTCTCTTGCTTAATTAGTTTCTCATACTTTTAGTTATATGCTTGTTAGGAGTTCTTATTAGGATAATTGTTCTTCACACACACACACACACACACCACCCCCCCCCCCCCACCCCAAATTTATTATAAGATATATTCTAAGCCCCTCAAGCTTTTCATGGTTCTTGGATGTGTTTGAGTTTGTGTTAGTGAATATGTTGATGATTGTTGACTAAAATTCACGGGTCTAGTGCCTAGAATCATTTAGAACCATCATTTGGGATTGTTGGTACTTAATCAAAAAGTTGAGATTGACAACCTTAGTTGTAGGTAAGGTGTTTGATGAAATGCCCAAGTGGTCATGGAGATGATTCTAGAGCCCTAGACCCCCATTTTCTTAAATCTTTTCAAAGTTTTTGATTTCTTTGTTCGTCGTTTAAGTGAACGTCTTGATTCCAAGTGTTTAGATTAGTTTTCCTCGAGAGATTTGACTCGAGTCAACTTACCAACCTACACGTGACCTCGCACTCTTACGAGCGAGCTTTTAAGCCTGACAAACTTATTTTCAAAAGTACGAAAAGTCCGATTCACATATATCCGTCGGTAAGTTATTTTTTAAAAAAATAATCAAATTTTATTTGGCGACAAAAATATAGCCATCGGCAATGTCGAATTCTATTTACCAACGGATTCTTTCCATCGGGAACGCCAGGTTTTTTTACCTAACGGAAATGTGTCCATCAGTAAACTTAATAAAGCTGTAGTGGGGGTTGCAGACTGTTTCATTCGCACATCAACAAAAAAAAAATCGGACGCCGGAGAGAGGAAAGGGAGAAGAGAAGTCGCTACACCTCCACACGCCGGAGCACCACCACCGTCATGTATTAAGGTATGTTAGCCTTGTAATTCAAATTGAATGTTTTTTATTTAATTTAGGGTTTTGATTTGTGATTCAATTTAGTAATTAGGGTTTGATTCAATTTGTGATTTGTAGTTTTAAGTTACGATTAAGTGGTTGAATTAGGCTTTAATTTAGGGTTTAGGGTTTCAATTTAGGAATTAGGTTTTGAGAAACTTAATTGGGGGTTCAATTTATGAATTTAGGCTTGATTTATGCAATTGTGAATGATTTTAGGTTTAGGGTTTGATTTAATTGAATTCAGGGTTTGAACTTTTTTTTTTAATTTTCTATTTCTTATATTTAAAATTTGTGTTTATTATTTGTTTTGTTTTTGAAATTTTTTTAATTGTTTAAATCAATTTTAAATTAAGTAAAAACAGAAATTAAATTTTCTGATTTTTTTTAAATTTTCTGTTTATTTTTTAGTTTTTAAAATTTGTTTCTTAAATAAATAATAATAATTTCCTATTTCAAATTAATTAAAAATAGAACATTATTATTTTTAATTTCAAATTTGTTTTTAATTTTATATTTTAAACAATTAAAATTTGAACGTATCTAATTGGATAATTAAGGCTCAATTTTGAATTTAGTCATAGTTTAAGGGTAAATTAGTTAATATTTAGGAAATTAAGGTACAATCGTATCTAACTAGAAATGCAGGTTTTGATTTATTGAATTTAGGCATAGTTTAGGTTATCGTATTATATTATTGGATTTATATATATTGTGATGCATGTTGATTATTTTATTTTATATTGTACATGCATGGGAAGGCCATGGTGATCGGCCGAGTTTTAATAAAAAGGTATATTGTACATGAATGGGAAGGCCGTGGTGATCGACCGAGTTTTAAAAAATATTTATATTGTACGTGCATGGGAAGGCTGTGGTGATCGGCCAGGTTTTAAAAAAAATGTATATTATACATGCATGGGAAGGCCGACGGACTATTTGCGTTTGGTGGATATTGTTGTGTTTGGTTGATATTGTTGTTTTTAAATTTTGTATGATTAATATAGTAAGAACAATAGGTATTTTCGACTCGTTTAATTCGATTTAGTATCAAATAGAGTGTTGATATTAAAGTTTGAATTGTTCCTTTCTAATACTCACCTTAGACCCGTTTAGGATTTGGTATCAAATAGAGAGTTTGATACTAAATTTTGAATTGTCTCACTTTTTGACAGTTTGAGAATGTGGGTGTAGTATGGTTATATCTTATGTTTATGAGCTATGTGGACTTAGAAATTTCTATTTATGCATCTTTCTTTTGTTAACGGGTGCACTGAAATATATGTGTACTTAGAGAACTAAGGGGAGATGCTGCCGAAGTTTTGGAGCCAACAAAATGCATATTTTAATATAATACATACTACTAACATTCTTGAATGGGATAGAATCATTACCAATAATTCAAATTACTCTTCTTCCTTGTAATGCTGCCGAAATTTCTCCACTCACATTCTCATTCTCTCACTCTAGAACGATCGATCATTCTAACTAGTATCACAAGTAATTAACACCCTAAATTATAAGATGGATATTGCTGATCATAGTTGGATGTATAAACGACGGGGGCATAACGGATTTCTTTCGGATACATTCGTGAAAGGGGTGGAGAGTTTTGTCGAATTTGCACTCACGCATGATTCTACAGAGGGGGGTGGTGCTAAGTTGAAATGTCCTTGCAAATAAAATAAGTATAAGAATCATAGTTACTGCGATATCGATGACATCAAATATCACCTACGTGCCAAAGGGTTCATTCTCGATTATCATATTTGGACTCATCACGGAGAAATAGTAGATCTCGTGTCATCGCGTTCTAATTTTGAAGTCAAGGGATCATCTTCCTTCATTCCTAAAGACTCACCAAATGTGTACATAAATATGGTGCAAGATGCTGTTGGACCTGATTTTGAGATAAATGATGATGCAAAAGAACCGCCTAATCTGGAGGCGCATAAGTTTTTCGATATGTTTGAAGCTGCAAAACGATCTCTATATCCAGGATGCGAGAAACACACTCAACTCTCTTTTGTTGCCCGCCTTATGAATTTAAAGTTAGAAAATGGCATTTCTCAAAAGTATTATGATCAATTCAAAGATATTGTGCCTGAAGACAATAAAGTTGTAGATAATTTCTATGAAAGTAAGAAGCTATTGCGGGGTATGGGCTTACCGGTGGAGAAGATAGATTGCTACAAGAATAACTGTTTGATCTACTGGAAGGATGGTTGTGAGCTCGATAGTTGCAAGTTCTGTAAAGAAGATGTACTACTTTCCATTGACTCCCCGTTTGCAAAGATTGTACGCATCTGGCTACAGCGAAAGATATGCGATGGAATGATGAACACGTAGTCAACCATGGTGTCATGCGTCATCCGTCAGATTCAAAAGCTTGGAATTTTTTTGATCAAACTCATCCAGAATTCGCTGCCGAAGCTCGAAATGTTAGATCGGGTCTATGCACAAATGGATTTCAACCTTTTGGTAGTTTTGAATCCCAATATTCACCGTGGCCGGTAATAGTCACACCATATAACTTACCACTCTAGATGTGTATGAAAAAATAGTATATGTTTCTAAGTGTTCTTGTTCCAGGAACCAAAAAACCCTAAGATAAGTTGGATGTTTTTCTACAACCTCTAATTACAGAGTTGAAACAGCTGTGGACGGATGGTGTTGACTTGTATGATGTGTCCAAGAAGTGGAATTTGAAGTTGCGGGCAGCCCTTATGTGGACAATTAGTGATTTTCCCGCATTTTCCATGTTGTCGGGTTGGATTACGGCTGGTCGAACTGCTTGCCCATATTACAGGAAGCGATCTAATGCATTTACTCTAAAGTGTAGCGGAAAACAATCTTGGTTTGATAACCACGGAAGTTTCTAGAATGTGATCATCACTTCTGAAAAGGCAAAAAATACTTTCAAGAAATAGGAAGGTTGATGTTCACCCACCAAACATTCGTTCATGAGTAGAGATATTGGCTGAAATAGATAGACTTGGGCTTCTGAAGATCACTGAGCTAGAGGCAGAACGTGTCAATGCTCAAATCACAAAGACGAGCAGTTGGAAGAAAAGAAGTATTTTCTGGGATCTTCCATACTGGAGCACAAATTTAACTCGTCGCAACTTAGATGCTATGCACATTGAGAAGAACGTGTTCGATAATGTGTTCAACACCTTGATGAATGTGAAGGGGAAGACAAAAGATACGTCAAAATTAAGAGATGAACTGAACGACTATTGTTTTTGTCCATCGCTTCAAGCCGATGACTCGGGAAAGTGTCTCAAAGCATATTACACACTCGATCAAAAGTTAAAATTACTTTGTGTGAATGGGTTAAGACTCTTAAGTTTCCAGACGGGTACGCTTCAAACTTGGGACGTTGTGTCGATATGAAAGGATTGACATTATATGGGATGAAGAGTCATGGTTGTCATGTGTTTATGCAATGATTAATTCCAATTGCTTTTCGAGAACTACTCTCCAATCCAGTTTCGAAAGCTCTAGCGGAGTTGGGTTTGTTCTTCAAGGACCTGAGTGTAAGAGTTATCAAAACTTGTGATATGGCTTGTTTGGAAAAAAGTATTCCTCTGATCTTGTGCCAACTTGAGAAAATCTTTCCCCCGAGTTTTTTTGACTCAATGGAGCATTTGCCGATTCACTTACCATATCCATATGAGGCAAGAATTGCTGGTCCAGTGCAGTATAGATGGATGTATCCTTTCAAAAGATATCTTCGTAAACTTAAAAATAGTGTGAGGAGCAAATCAACTGTCGAGGGCTCGATAGCAAATGCTTATCTAATTGAAGAGGCGTCAACTTTTAGTTTGTACTACTTTGAAGATCAAGTCTCCACTAGAAGAACAAACTTGAAGCGTAATGAAGATGTTCAGAATGATGGAGATGGCGATGATGAGATTCCATCAGTATTCAAAAATTATGGTGAACCCTTCTCATCCGTAGTAGGAAGAAAATGGTTGTCATATCAAGAGTTTGATGCGGCGATAAAATACGTATTACCAAGTTGTGATGAACTCGAGGATCTTAGCAGGTATAATTGATTATAAACAATATTTTACGTATTACTTGATGTAACTGATTATAACAATATTTTACTTTGTTAAATATGCAACCTTTTCAAAGAGGGAATTAAACGCCAACAAACATTTCAAATGAAGAATTAAATGGAAAATTAGAAAATAAATTTCCCATTTGGTTTGAAAACTACTTGAGTCAAATTTTGTGAGGTTTGTTTATATACATATATTACGTATTTATATTTGAGTAATATAACTTTACATCATATATTATAGGTCTGAGATCCCTTGAATAGTGTAACCAGTAATTACATTAAGAGTCTAGCATTCGGTCCATCGCATTGTGTGACTACACTCAATGGCTGCAAGATAAATAGATACAGATTTCACATGATTGCATACGGATCAGAACGACCTACATTGAGCATTGGAGTCTGTATATAAGGATCAACTTATGGAGAAGATGAATATAATTATTACGGTCGTTTGGTAGAGATTGTTAAATTTGAATATTCAGGGTCTGTAAGCACACTCTTGTTCAAATGCGAGTGGTTTGATCCGACTCCAACAGGCACGAGAGTGCACTTTCAATATAAGCTTGTTGACGTTAATCACAAACGTAGTTTCAATCGTTACGAGTCATTCGTACTTGAGACGCAAGCTACTCAAGTTTATTATTACCCGTATCTGAGTTTGAGATGAGACATGGTCGACTGTTTGGCAACTTGTAAGATTAAGGCGAGATCAATAATAGATTTCGTAGAAGAGCGAATGCCTAAACAATCGTTTCAAGAGGATGTTGCTGAAATGCATGGTGCAATCCAATTGGAGGATGTTGATTTCTAACTTAATGATCCACTTAACGATGACATCGATGAACTTGTCGATGATGCCGATGCCGAACTTGTCGTTGATGATGCCGATGCCAAACTTTTCGATGATACGAAAAATGAGTTTATAAGCGAAGAAGAGACAAACAATGATGATTAGTTTATAATTTGTATCGGTTAAGGTTATAACGTTATATAATTAATAAACATTTAAAAAATAATATAATGTTTTAATTTTAATTATTTTTAACTTAATTTCAACAATGTGTTCGAGGTCGTTTAGATGTTTGGAGGGAGGGGGAGAGTACTGCTAGAGATGGTCGTTCAGGATCTGGTCCCTCAGGTTCTGTTTTTTTTTCAACTCCTCATCGTCACAACCAGATGTGGCGACTTCCTTTGATGATTTGATCCACCATTTGGACGACGTGGATCTAGATAGACCGACTCCTCACGAGACTGTACCGGACAGCCCTCCTAATTATGATGGGTCTTGTCGACTTTTCGGAGGCATCCTTGTTTATATCATTGGTCGGAGATAATTATTATTATTTAATAGGTTTTATTAATATTTATATCGTTATGAATTGTAATCAACTTCTAAAAAAATGTTCATTTTAATTTATATGTTTTTAGAGTGCGGAGTAGCTCTTCAGATTTACCTGTGATTCTTATACGGATCCACGAGGCTCGTGTGCACCTAGATGGATGGAGGTATGCACATATTCCTCAGTATCATCGTGACATGTGGTGGCCTCGGTTCCAGGTATTTACATTATATAAAACTTAATTTATTCAATTACATATGTTAACATTTATGTAACTAATTACTTGTTTTATATTGTCTTAAATATGCTTTATTGTAAAGTTTATGTTATTGGGACGGGAGTCGATATTCTGATGATGTTATGCGCCAAGCCTTTTAGGTGTCGATGTCTTATGCTTGGTCTAGCCGTCTTAATGAGTGGCGGCAGCTGTATGATGCCAAGGGAGTCATACCGGCTATTATCGGCGAGCAGACCTGGAGGGCTTGGCAGAAGGCGTGGGCGAGGCCAGAGGAGGTTGAGAGGTCACGGAGAGCTAGCAGGAACAGGATGAGCGAGTCAGAGGGTCGTGGTACTGGGATATCTAACCATAGAGGCGGGTCTCGAGGGGCGAATCACATACGAGATAACATCATAAGTCATATATATATATATATATATATATATATATATATATATATATATATATATATATATATATATATATATATATATATATATATATATATATTTATTTATGATAACATAATAAATTAATTGTTACAATGGGAGGAGATGGGTAGGGAACCCACTGAGTACGAGCTTCTACTGAGTCTGCATCAGAAAGGCGACGGCTCATTTACGGACCCCAAATCTCAGCGAATAACTGTAAGTTTATTTAATTTCTAAACTCAAATTAATTTATATATTAACTTTGTTTTTGTCATTATTATGCATGAAAACAATTAACGATTTTGTTTTATCTATCAGACAGAGGTCCAAACTACATTGGAGAGTAGACGTGCTGCATCACAGGAGTCCGGCACGTTTGCTGACCCAAACGACGTCTACCTCTCCGTTGTCAGGCCCAGGAATGATTGACGATTTGGGACGTATCTCTCACCAAGGAGTTTGATACAGGCTCCAGCTCTACGTCATCCTAGCAGGTCGCTCTTCGTCTAGAGTAGCTGCAGACGCAGTTCCAGGAAGTTGAGACGAGGCATCAGGAGGAGTTATAGAGGTTGCGTGATGCACAAACGTAGTCTCAGGATGAGTTGCATAGGATACGTGAGGCACTGGACCAGATGGACTTCGAGCAGCGACTCCAACGACAGGTTGACGAGTGTATTATGGCCGCGATGGGAGCACGGTCTCCTCTTCCTCCCCCTCCCCCTCATGCTGATTAGTTTATTTGATCTCGAGATGTTAGATTATTATTGTAGAATTCATTTTGGATTATTATTGTCAAATTCATTTGATTCTGATTCGTATTTATATTTATTTAATTTATTTTGTATTTGATTTCTTTTAAATATTTTTAAATAGGTGGATGAACAATTAAAAAAACAGGTTCATCCACCTAGGAATTATTTATTTATTTATTTAAAAAAAAGATTCTGATTCGGCATTATTTATTTTTTATTTAATTCCCAATGGGCATAATATCCATTCGTAAATCTAAAAAAACTAGGAATCCCAACGGCATCTTACCGCGGCAGTGTCCGTTGGAAAGCCATCGGCACTTGCCGACAGGCTGAGAAATCCATCGGCAAGTGGAATTACCGACAAAGGTTTTGCCGATGATCGTTATCCATCGGTAAGTGACTTGCCGATGGAATACTGACGGATATAGCCGTCGACAATGCCGGGTTTTTTGTAGTGCTACAAAATGTGGTGATTTTGGCTTAGTAGATATTTCTGTGTAATTGTCTGGACACCTTATAACAATAGGTTGTTGTTTCTCGATTATAGCAAAGATTCTGGCTCGTGTCTCCTGTAGTGGTGTGAACTCCCCAGGGTTGCTTGACACAACCCATCTATCAGTTCTCGCGTCAAGTTTCCATCTATCTTATATAGATGCGAAAAAACAACTTAGATTGCCATCGTGAATCTATTCTAGGCTCTGCCCTTCTAGTTGGGGGCTTCTCCTCATAATCACCTACGTAAGAAAGGCACAGGCCTCCTTCTTCATTAGCTTCCTCCACATGAATTTGATACTCCTATCCAAAATACTTTTAAATGTGAGAGCAGCCCAATTTGAAAACAACTGCCTTATCTCATTTGTAGCGGTAGGTACCTCCAAGCTAGCTCTTGTGAAACTGGAGACATAATCCTTTAAGGTCTCACCTTTCTTCTATACTATGGAAAATAATGATATGAATGTGTTCGTGTGTGTTCTTGCAATAGAAAAATGCATCAAAAAGGAGTATTTTAATGCCTTAAAATTGGTTATTCATCCTAAAGTGATCTGATGGAACTAATCCTGCACTGGTTCCTGCAAGGTAGATAAAAACGCTCGGCATGCAACTGCATCAATAAACTATTGTAACATTACCTCATTCTCAAGCTTTGTACATTTCGGAGGGGATCTTTCAGTACCTCATAGTAAAAATCAAACCCTTTATATCCCTTGAGTAAGGAGGCCCTCAATATTTCCTTCGAGAACGGATGCCCCCGATCTTCCTATGATTTTGCCCTCGCGACCTATTCCTGCAAAGCCTTTAATGCTGCCTGCATGTCTCGCATCACCGTGGAGGTAGATGGTGCTTCATCATCTTCATATTACACTCTTCTTTTTCTCCGAGATCCTCCTCGGTTAACCATTGTTCCCCGAGGTGCTCTATATTCTTCTTCATCATCACCTTCTTCCCATTATTCCTCTTATTCCCATGGATATTAGTCTTCTTCCTCATGTTTCCTCCCCCACTTAGTTGATCTGAGTGGTTCCAGCCTAGGCGTCTTTCTATCTTGAGCTTTCCTTATATGAGGAGACCGCACGACCTCTTTCTAATTCTCACACTTTTCCCCTTTGCTTACATCGACCCGTTGTTCTCCATCTTCTTTGCCACTACTGAGTCTGGTAACCATAATATTTTGCTGACATCTGGTGGTATTGCATTGAAAGCTTCTGCAGCATCCTCTTTTTGATGTTAAAGAGATGTTGTCCTAACATCTGATCCCACTCCTTCGATCCCACGTTCATGGCTCCTTTCTTTGTTGATTCCGTTTGTGATGGCATCTTGATTATCCATCCCTGTAGCCTCCAGATCCTTATTTCCATAATCACCTTGCTATCGTGTGTTACCTACCTCCCAGTCCTCCATTCTTGTTAGAGGTATCTATTTATTGCCAGTAGTAAAAATAGTAGCATCCCCACCCTCAACCTCTTTTTTGGAAAATTTTAGTACACGTGGAGTTAAATTCTTTGGCTTAATGATCTTGTTTCCCATGTCTTTTTCTCAATGACTCGATGTCACTCATATTCTCACAGATGGCGTCACTTGATGCGATCAAAAAGTTTGGCTCACCAAGAAAAAGACCAAACTGTGTTGGACTAGCTTCTTAAACCATGATCGACCTGCACAAAAACCCAAGCCATAATGCTCTGGCTTAGGCCCTCCGTAAGTGAGTAATCTTATATATTTGAAAATGTGAGATCAAGAAAATAAGAATAATCTAATTTAATTATAAACGAGACATGTGTCCTCTTTATATAGATGCTAGAGACAAAGGTCCTAAGTTAGGGTTTTTGTCTCTAAATCGGACTTTTTCGTACCTACTTTCATAAATTATTTGTCAAACGTTTAAAGCTCGCTCGCAAGAGAACGGGGACACTTGTAGGTTGGTAAGTTGACTCGTGTCGATCTCAAGGAACTGATAGTTGGAGTTCAGATGTTTGTTTAATCACAAAGTCACACAAAATCATGTATAATTGGGGTTTTTGAAATTATAACTATGAATTGGAAAGCAAATTCAATTGATGAAACTAATTTATTCTAATTAAACTAAATTAACTAAGAAAGTAGGATTTAAAAGCTAAAACAATGAACTAGGGTTCTTAGAACTAAACGGGCTAATATCATGAACGGAAATAATATTAAAATCACCAAGCATCAATGAACGAACGAAATTAAAAGCGAAAGATTACGATCTATATTAACTATGAACATCGAAGTACCAAGCACCAATAGTCTAAGATTCAAAAATAACAAACAAGATATCTAAAAGCATAAATTAACTAGAACTAAAACCTAAACTATAAAGTGATTAAAGAGTTTAGAGAACTTATAATTTTCTAGAAAGCGGTAAATCTCCAGCTATTCCGGAGAAAGAACGGTGATCTTGATCGAAGAACGAATGAAAGAATGGAGTTTTGGCACTTGTAGTCTCGAATCTTCAATCTTGATCTCGTAACGGTCTCTCCCTATGTCTCCTAACCCTACGGATATGTAAAAAGTGAGTGGGAGCGTGGTAGTCCGTGTCCAAGTCAAATTATGAAGGATATTTATAGTTATCTCATGACTTGGCGCACAAAAAATCAAAAAAATGCATTTCCAGCGTCGGTGTTGATCGACGCGGGCACTCGAAGCGTGTCCCAGGCTTGCGTGGTGATATGTGCGTCGATCGATGGCTATGGATCGACACATACTGCAAGGTCCGTCGACTAGGGCATCGGTAGGTTGGTCGATTGATGCGGGCGGCTTCAGTGCGTCGACGTCGCGTTGGCGCCGACGTCGATCAACGGTCTCTTCTTCGATGGCTCGTTTATCCATAAATCTGCTACTTCTTCGCTGATTTGTTAGCTCTCGTCTCTCGGTTCCTCGGCTACTTAGTTGTATGGGGAAAAACATGGAATAATCACCCATTTGCATCAATTTCGATCAAAACAACGTAAAATAAGCTAGAGATACAATAATATGGAAATACGCTTAATCTATCCAACTTATACCCAAACTAATCACAAAAACGAACTAAAGTACTAACAAAAATCAGAACAAACTCATGTTAGTCAGTCTCCAAATCATACTTGATCTCCATAATTAGAAAACCATCTCATATTAGAATTCTTGATCTATTAAATCACCATAATAGTCATATTTTTGATTATAGTGGAACCTTCTACCATGTTACTGACCTGCTGGGACCCCATAACCATATACGCCAGAACATAAAACCTTCTACCATTTACCTTATGATTGACCGATTAGAGCCCAACCATTCTTCTACGCGAACTCATATACGCGACATATATTAATTAGCTAACATTTGAGAGACCATGCGACCTGATCTTGATAACTAAGCTTCTTACGAATCTCATTATCCCATTCCGCTAGTCTATTCTACAGCTTGTATATCTTCCACGACCGACCTGATATTTGATGCTACATCAAGTAGTTTGTTGTGATGGATTGTTTGAATTTGAAGTTGATGAGGAAGAGTTTGGTTGTAAATTATTTGCCCCTGTTAATTGACTTTCTATATAAACTATTAATTATTTGCACTATTAATGGAATATTAATATTAATTGGTAATATTAGTTGATTTTGCTAATAGAATTGTATTATGAATGTTAGTTGATATTTATGAGTGTGTTTTTTGGCGGAATTTGAATTAGTTGTTTTATTTAATTATTATTTTGTCATCCACAAAGAAATTAATCTATTTTCTCTCATACTAATCAGTTTTCACTGTTGGACTCTCATTATCTCCTCTCTTTGTATTTCTTTCCTACAAAGTCTTCTCATAAAAACTTTGTTCGAATTTTCAATTTCGTTTTCCAATTTCAAAATTATTGATTGTGAGTTTTGACTTCTTTTACCATTAATTCTCATGGGTTTACACTACCTGGATTTAATTTGATACCATTCGATTTCTTTTACCTTTTACCATAATAGCCTCTTTATTGCTTTGAGAAGTAATTAGTCTTTCCTTATAGTTTATTTTCAAATTATGGCAGGTTTTGTTGCAGCGAAGTCCAATTCATAAAATGTATCTCTTTTTTTAGATTTTTTTTTCTAAATTCTTAATTTTTGATGCATTTGTTTGTTTTATTTGTTAGTTTTCTTCAGCGATTAAGAAAAATAATTGTTGTTCGATCTTTCTCCATCGGTATACATTAATTTGTAGATAATTTTTTGGCAGTAAATTATCGGTTCGCTCAATTAGAGGTGAGATAATTAGTTAAAAAGTGGGGTACATTCAACCGATTGAGATTAGTAGATCGGATATTTCCTTTTAATTATCTTTATATATTATATATAATATATATAATATATATATATATATATATATATATATATATATATATAGGATTGGGTTCAAATGAGAACCCCGTCAATTATATGTGAACCTAGGGACTAATCCTGACATTAGATCTAATATTGCACAGTGCAATTATATGTCCAGGTTCATTGTGCTTTTTACACAGTACTGTAGTGCTAAAATCAGTCCAATTTTTTTTAATTTAATTTTATATATATATATTTTACATTTTAAAACATGCAATATGTATCTTAAATTGTAGATCTTGAGAATGTGATTAATTTGATATATATTTCATTCAAAATGAATAAAATTTGAAAAAGTTATGGTTTGTTTAAAATTTGAGTTTCATTTCAAATTTTTGAATTTGCAGTTTATAGACGAAATTTGCGATGCTTTTTGTATACAATCGTAGTTTTTTTTTTTTCTTAATATATTGTGCTTTCTAAAGAACAATGTAGTGCTCTTTGTAAACGTTGATATATGTCCAAAATACCAGTTTTAATTAATTAATGCATTTTTTTACATTATTACCATGCTGACGAGTCATGATCTCAACCATCAAGATTATCTAATCTAATGGTCAAGATGAGTCCCTAGGTTCACATATAATGACGGGTTCTCATTTGAACCCAACCCGGTGGGTTCAAAGGCAAACACTCAAATGTGGCAGCCACACGAATCCTTTTATATGGCCCACCTTCAACCCGGATCCGACCCAATGAAAATGGGTTCATATAAACCCCCCCAAAAAAGACGGACTCCAAATTTTGCCTTTGGAATTTAAAAAAAAAACATTCTCTCCAAATTTTGCCGACCTCGCCTTCTGTGTCGCCGGAGTTGCCTCGTATCATTGGTGGATTTTTTTACTCGCCTTCGTTTCGCCGCTTTATTTTTGGACTCGCCTTTGTTTCGCCACTGTTTTTGACTCGCGTCGCCGGAAAATTCTCCGCACCGATTGTGGAAAACAAACCGTTTCGAACTCTAGTATCCCGACTCACGCACCGCACTACTATTTTTGAATAAGGTGTGTTCTTGTGTTTTTTTCTGAGTTTTATAATTGTAATTTTAGGGTTTTGTTTGCTTAGTTTTGTGTTGCTCAGTTTGTGTCATATAATTGATGTTTTTATTAGTAAATTTGATGTTTCACTAGTATATACTTGATTTCCACTCGCGTGAGGGATAAGGACTGGGGGGATGGGTAGGGTTTATATGGGGATTTCATTAATTGAAGAACTGATAGTAGTTCCAACAATAACAATAATGGATTGTTTCAACACTGGCAATAATGGATTGTGATGGATTGTTTTTGTAGGGTTTTTTGTTTCTAAAGTTGCTGATTGTTTCCCTGAGGGATGATTGATTTTTCTATGAACTTCTTCAATGTATCATTTCTGCTGTTTTGATTTAAAATTATAATTGCTGCTTGAGTGGGGAATTCATAGTTATATCATTTGTAATTGCTTTTGGGGATGATTACAGCAAATGCTCTGGAGGTATGCAAATGATCTGCTTTAATATTCTTTTTGAATCTGTGTTTTCTTTTCCTGCAAAAAACTGTCACATTTGTACCAAAATGTGTCACTTTTGTCCAAAATAGTGTCACTTTTGATTTTTTGCAGTAAACAGTTGCTACAAAAATTATAGTAGTCTACTTATTTTAATATTTCTTACTTTTATATTATGTAGCACAAGCAAATTGCTATTTTTCTGCTAGAAAAAGATCACCCGAAGGGCATCCTTGTATGTGACTACACAATGGAATTTGTGAACTTCCCTTGTCAATTGTCGGCAGAGGCAAACGATTGTGGTGTGTTTTTAATACACCACATGGAACACTTCAAATGTGAACCTTATGATAGCCTCAACGATCTGTCAAAGGCACTATTTCTTTTCATTTTTCTATATTATATTTTTTTATGTAATATCAATGAATTGCATATTTTTGTAAAACGTGATGAAGTATTTATTGGATGTTTATTTTTTCTGAAGGCTTTAGTACGTAGAGTTCTGAGAGCGCAGATATGTCTCAAGGTGTTTTTGAGTGATCTAAATATAGCAAGATCGGATGTTTTGGCTAAAGTTCTTGATTTTTGCTTGAAGAAAGACGAGTTGAGGAAGGCGATTGAAGAAAAGAAAAGGAGTGTTGCTGAATTGAAGAAGAATAAGAAATCAAAAAAGTAGTTTGAGATCTTTTTCTTGGAGGATTATGTTGTATTCTTTTCTGATGTTGAGAAGTAGGTTTTTGGATGTCAATTCTGTGAAAAAACTGTCACATTTACCCTAAATGGTGTCACCTTTGCGGAGAAAAGTGTCACTTTTTTTGCTAACGTGTTTTGGAAGCTAATGGTAGTAAATTTGTAAATCGGGAAGTGTTGCAGGTGCTATTTTGAGAACAATTATCTGATTTAGATTTTATGCTTTGTTCTAGAACAACTATTCGATAATTATTGTTTATTGTTGTTTGTTTTTAATGCAAGAATTGTCACTTTTCGTAGAATAGTGTTGCTCTTTTGCTTACTTGTCTTTGATGTTAGTGAGTTTGTTTGCAGGTGCTATTGAAAATCAATTAAGTTATTAGATTTATGCTTTATTTTAGTCAAGTTATAATATTGTCACTTCTTAAGATATTATTGTCACTTTATAGATAAAAAAGTGTCACTTTCTAATAGTTGATAGTAATCATTATTTTATGTTTTTTCTTTCCTGTAAGAAACTGTCACATTTGCACCAAAACATGTCACTTTGTCCAAAAACAGTGTCACTTTTGATTTTTTGTGGAAAAAGAGTTGCTACACAAATTATAGTAGTCAAGTTATAATAATGTCACTTCTTAAGATATAACTGTCACTTTATAGATAAAAAATATCACTTTCTAATAGTTGATAGTAATCGTTATTTTTTTTTTCCTTTAAAAACTGTCACATTTACCAAAACATGTCGCTTTATCCAAAAAAAGTGTCACATTTGATTTTTTTTAGAAACATAGTTGCTACACAAATTATAGTAGTCAAGTTATAATACTGTCACTTCTTAAGATATTACTGTCACTTTATAGATAAAAAGTGTCACTTTCTAATAGTTGATAGTAATCGTTATTTTTTGTTTTTTTCCCCTTGAAAAAACCGTCACATTTGCACCAAAATCTGTCACTTTTGCAAAAAAAAAACAGTGTCACTTTTGATTTTTTCCAGAAAAATAGTTGCTACACAAATTATAGTAGTCAAGTTATAATATTGTCACTTCTTAAGATATTACTGCCACTTTATAAATAAAAAGTGTCACTTTCTAATATAATAGCAAAAGTAATAATTTTACCCAAAAAAAAATCACTACTAAAATAAACGAACGTTGGGAGTCTTGGAACCAAACTCCCGGGCTTGATTGTCGGCAGGAACATTAGTAGTCTTCTTCTTCTTGTTCTTTTCAATATACCCCTGCTTCCTTTTACTTCTTCCCTTTGTAACAGAGTGAGCGGGATCCAAACACATAGTTGACGAACTTGAAACATTAGAAGATTCATTTGGTTGTGGTAAATTCTTCAAGGCAGAAACGGCAAGAGAATCTCTAACGTAACCCTCTTCGATGGTTTTTCTTGCTTCCTTATTTCCTTGGCACTACAGCACTAGATTGTAATACCTTCGCGACATGTCATGACGCCAAGGAATGGCATCAGCAGGCTCTCCATTTTCCTCTCCACTCCCCCGAGCTGCGCTTTTTAACCATGTTTCTTATACAACTCATGCATATCATTAATCGTCTTTCTCCTCAAATCCAAGAGAGAACCAGTCACATCTAGACAATTCAAATTAAATAAACTTATAAGTATTGAGACTTTTTAAAGATATAATGAAAGTGGTGATGGTATAATAAAATGTGACAGTTTTTCGCATATAAAGTGACTATTTTCAACCAACATATTTTAAGAATCGATAATTAAAGTTAATCTATAGCAACATATATCATCTCTAATAAATCTAATAAGTGACTGGTATATGTAGAAAAGTGACAATATTTTGCACAGAAAGTGACAGTTTTTAACTAATAAATTACTGCTTCAAAATTTTCAACAAAAAACAGCATACAATTTTGAAAAGAATGATAAGTGACTGGAATATGTAGGAAAGTGACAACGTTTTGGACATAAAGTGACAGTTTTTAACTAATAACTTACTGCTAAAGATTTCCAACAGAAAAGAGCATAGAATTTCGAAAAGAATGATAACAAAAATGTATAGAATTACCTTCTTCAATTTCGTGCTCATTTACAGGTTCGAAATTAGGGATTTCTTCATCATCTCCGTCCAAACAAACCACAATCTCTAGATTGGAACTTTCATTCTCCATTGCAGGTATTAAATCCACATCAATTAGTTGATTATCCATAGCAGTTCACGGTCGAGTCGGGAGGAGGCTTTGAAAAATCGGCGATGAGTATTTTTTTTTTTTTTTAGCTTTCTTTTGTATTTAAGATTTTTATTGAGTGTATGCAAGGTCGTCGAACCCTTGGGAAATGATTTGGCTCCTTATATATCGAATCTGCAATTAAGGCATATAAGACGTCCCTTGATTACTAATCACGACATGGAAACTAATTCTTCTTAACACCGGCCCATTTCTCAATCCCCACGGGAAGTCTCCACGGGCCCATGATCCTCAAAGCTCTAGTACTCCTGAGCCCGTTGTTCATGTCGAGTCTTCCACACCAAGTGATAAACACGGGCTTTCGACTCCCGATCCATCAGGCCCTCCCTACCAAGCTTTAGGAAATTGAGGGAGTGGTTTCACCACTCATGGACATGCCATGGGCCTACCCCAAGGTAAACACACACATTTCCAATCCTTATGACAATGGGTGTAACATTCCTAACAAGGGAGGGCATGGTGCAAACCATGTTGGGAATGAGATGAATTATAACCGTTTTGGAAACATGGGAGGGCATGTTGCAAACCATGTTGCCAATGGTGGAATCGACAATGGTCAACACAACATGGGAGGGCATGGTGCAAACCATGTTGGGTATAGCGGCTTCATGGGTACGAATGGTCCGTATGGATGTTATGGTGCTCCCAACACTACTACAGAAACAGCTTTTCTAAGGGTGTTAATTAAAGTGAGGTTCACTGAAAACCGCCTTATAAATACTTTTAACGGCGTTTGTGGCTAAAACCGCCGTTAAAGAGGTTATTTTACGGCGGTTCCCCTCAAAACCGACGTTAAAATTGGATATCAGCTGATTCTAACGGCAGTTCACTATGAACCGCCGTAGAAACTTACCTATTCTAACGGCAGTTTTTCTTGAACCTAAAAAAAAAATACTCATCGCCGATTTTTCAAAGCCTCCTCCACGACTCGACCGTGAAACTGCTATGGATAATCAACTAATTGATGTGGATTTAATACCTGCAATGGAGAATGAAAGTTTCCAATCTAGAGATTGTGGTTTGTTTGGACGGAGATGATGAAGAAATCCCTAATTTCGAACCTGTAAATGAGCACGAAATTGAAGAAGGTAATTCTATACATTTTTGTTATCATTCTTTTCGAAATTCTATGCTGTTTTCTGTTGGAAATCTTTAGCAGTAAGTTATTAGTTAAAAACTGCTCACTTTATGTCCAAAACGTTGTCACTTTCCTACATATTCCAGTCACTTATCATTCTTTTCAAAATTGTATGCTGTTTTTTGTTGAAAATTTTGAAGCAGTAATTTATTAGTTAAAAACTGTCACTTTCTGTGCAAAACATTGTCACTTTTCTACATATACCAGTCACTATTAGATTTATTAGAGATGATATATGTTGCTATAGATTAACTTTAATTATCGATTCTTAAAATATGTTGGTTGAAAATAGTCACTTTATATGCGAAAAACTG
Source organism: Phtheirospermum japonicum (assembly GCA_014905375.1). Lineage (NCBI taxonomy): Eukaryota > Viridiplantae > Streptophyta > Magnoliopsida > Lamiales > Orobanchaceae > Phtheirospermum > Phtheirospermum japonicum. The sequence goes on along the minus strand of BMAC01000009.1, from coordinate 679,252 downwards.
TCACATTTTATTATACCATCACCACTTTCACTATATCTTTAAAAAGTCTCAATACTTATAAGTTTATTTAATTTGAATTGTCTAGATGTGACTGGTTCTCTCTTGGATTTGAGGAGAAAGACGATTAATGATATGCATGAGTTGTATAAGAAACATGGTTAAAAAGCGCAGCTCGGGGAGTGGAGAGGAAAATGGAGAGCCTGCTGATGCCATTCCTTGGCGTCATGACATGTCGCGAAGGTATTACAATCTAGTGCTGTAGTGCCAAGGAAATAAGGAAGCAAGAAAAACCATCGAAGAGGGTTACGTTAGAGATTCTCTTGCCGTTTCTGCCTTGAAGAATTTACCACAACCAAATGAATCTTCTAATGTTTCAAGTTCGTCAACTATGTGTTTGGATCCCGCTCACTCTGTTACAAAGGGAAGAAGTAAAAGGAAGCAGGGGTATATTGAAAAGAAACAAGAAGAAGAAGACTACTAATGTTCCTGCCGACAATCAAGCCCGGGAGTTTGGTTCCAAGACTCCCAACGTTCGTTTATTTTAGTAGTGATTTTTTTTTGGGTAAAATTATTACTTTTGCTATTATATTAGAAAGTGACACTTTTTATTTATAAAGTGGCAGTAATATCTTAAGAAGTGACAATATTATAACTTGACTACTATTAATTTGTGTAGCAACTATTTTTCTGGGAAAAAATCAAAAGTGACACTGTTTTTTTTTTGCAAAAGTGACAGATTTTGGTGCAAATGTGACGGTTTTTTCAAGGGGAAAAAAACAAAAAATAACGATTACTATCAACTATTAGAAAGTGACACTTTTTATCTATAAAGTGACAGTAATATCTTAAGAAGTGACAGTATTATAACTTGACTACTATAATTTGTGTAGCAACTATGTTTCTAAAAAAAATCAAATGTGACACTTTTTTTGGATAAAGCGACATGTTTTGGTAAATGTGACAGTTTTTTAAAGGAAAAAAAAAATAACGATTACTATCAACTATTAGAAAGTTGATATTTTTTATCTATAAAGTGACAGTTATATCTTAAGAAGTGACATTATTATAACTTGACTACTATAATTTGTGTAGCAACTCTTTTTCCACAAAAAATCAAAAGTGACACTGTTTTTGGACAAAGTGACATGTTTTGGTGCAAATGTGACAGTTTCTTACAGGAAAGAAAAAACATAAAATAATGATTACTATCAACTATTAGAAAGTGACACTTTTTTATCTATAAAGTGACAATAATATCTTAAGAAGTGAACAATATTATAACTTGACTAAAATAAAGCATAAATCTAATAACTTAATTGATTTTCAATAGCACCTGCAAACAAACTCACTAACATCAAAGACAAGTAAGCAAAAGAGCAACACTATTCTACGAAAAGTGACAATTCTTGCATTAAAAACAAACAACAATAAAACAATAATTATCGAATAGTTGTTCTAGAACAAAGCATAAAATCTAAATCAGATAATTGTTCTCAAAATAGCACCTGCAACACTTCCCGATTTACAAATTTACTACCATTAGCTTCCAAAACACGTTAGCAAAAAAAGTGACACTTTTCTCCGCAAAAGGTGACACCATTTAGGGTAAATGTGACAGTTTTTTCACAGAATTGACATCCAAAAACCTACTTCTCAACATCAGAAAAGAATACAACATAATCCTCCAAAAAAAGATCTCAAACTACTTTTTTGATTTCTTATTCTTCTTCAATTCAGCAACACTCCTTTTCTTTTCTTCAATCGCCTTCCTCAACTCGTCTTTCTTCAAGCAAAAATCAAGAACTTTAGCCAAAACATCCGATCTTGCTATATTGAGATCACTCAAAAACACCTTGAGACATATCTGCGCTCTCAGAACTCTACGTACTAAAGCCTTCAGAAAAAAAAAACATCCAATAAATACTTCATCACGTTTTACAAAAATATGCAATTCATTGATATTACATAAAAAAATATAATATAGAAAAATGAAAAGAAATAGTGCCCTTTGACAGATCGTTGAGGCTATCATAAGGTTCACATTTGAAGTGCTCCATGTGGTGTATTAAAAACACACCACAATCGTTTGCCTCTGCCGACAATTGACAAGGGAAGTTCACAAATTCCATTGTGTAGTCACATACAAGGATGCCCTTCGGGTGATCTTTTTCTTGCAGAAAAATAGCAATTTGCTTGTGCTTACATAATATAAAAGTAAGAAATATTAAAATAAGTAGACTACTATAATTTTTGTAGCAACTGTTTTCTGCAAAAAATCAAAAGTGACACTATTTTTGGACAAAAGTGACACATTTTGGTGCAAATGTGACAGTTTTTTGCAGGAAAAAAAAACACAGATTCAAAAAGAATATTAAAGCAGATCATTTGCATACCTCCAGAGCATTTTCTGTAATCATCCCCAAAAGCAATTACAAATGATATAACTATGAATTTCCCACTCAAGCAGCAATTATAATTTTAAATCAAAACAGCAGAAATGATACATTGAAGAAGTTCATAGAAAAATCAATCATCCCTCAGGGAAACAATCAGCAACTTTAGAAACAAAAAACCCTACAAAAACAATCCATCACAATCCATTATTGTCAGTGTTGAAACAATCCATTATTGTTATTGTGGAACTACTATCAGTTCTTCAAGTAATGAAATCCCCATATAAACCCTACCCATCCCCCAGTCCTCATCCCTCACGCGAGTGAAAATCAAGTATATGCTAGTGAAACATCAAATTTACTAACAAAAACATCAATTATATGACACAAACTAAGCAACACAAAACTAAGCAAACAAAACCCTAAAATTACAATTATAAAAC
>BMAC01000009.1:663199-676391 GCA_014905375.1 Phtheirospermum japonicum | reverse complement strand
TTGATTTAGGGATGGGGGTGGATCGGGGAGAGAGAAACAAACCGAAGAAGCCATTGTACGGCAGGGAAGAGCCGCAACCAGGCCTGTGGCGGCGGGTAAGAGGCGTAACCAGGCTACGCTACGGACAGACGCCTCGCTGTCGAGTGGAGTGGAGAAGAGAGAGACACGGCGGGAAACACTACTACAGAAACAGCTTTTCTAAGGGTGTTAATTAAAGTGCGGTTCACTGAAAATCGCCTTATAAATACTTTTAATGGCGTTTGTGGCTAAAACCGCTGTTAAAAAGGTTATTTTACGGCGGTTCCCTCAAAACCGACGTTAAAATTGGATATCAGCTGATTCTAACGGCAGTTCACTATGAAACGCCGTAGAAACTTACCTATTCTACGGCAGTTTTTCTTGAACCTACCGTAAAAAATGGGGGCCAGTTTATTTTTAACGTCGGTTTCAAACAACCGCCGTTAAAACTTAAACATTCTACGGCGGTTTATAGACGAATGTTATTAGATTCGCCTTGAAAAGTAACATATTTTACGATGGTTTTTAATACTGCCATTAAAATCTGTTTGTTTTATGGTGGTTGTAATTAAACCACCGTGAATGTATATTTTTTTGTATATATAAAAAATTGTTATTTCTTTCTCTCACTGTCTTTCTCTGCTCTCCCCTTTTTTCTTTCTTCTCCCATCAGCGTAATCAACCATATCATCTTGTTCTTCTTTTTACTGCCCATGGAGGGAAAAAAAAAAAAAACTTTGCATCCAAAACACTATATTCCTTTTCCAATCAAATCATCCATTTGATTTGTTGGATCCACAGATCTAAACCTCTTTCACTTTCAGATCTCAGTTATCAACTCGGAAGAGCAACCACCACCATCCTCCGCCGCCTTTCCCCGTCGACGCTGTGGCGAGACCGATCGTCGCTAAGTTATCGTCTCCATCGATCCGCTACTCCCCAACAACGGCTTCTTCTACACACAGGTAGGCGCGTTCACCATTTGAGCCCCCAAATCAACTGAACCCTAGCAAGAGTTTTGAACCCCCGACCTCTCTCCTTAGCTCTGATTCTGTCTTCCTCCTTGGTGTCACTCCTATTTTCCCTATTCGATAAACTGAGTGTGTGAATGTGAGACCTGTTCCTTAGGTAAACTTGTCAATTGTACCGGGTGAGAGAGAGAGAGAGAAGAAACCTCCCTGAATCTTGTCACCAGCGAGTTTAGGATTTGGGGATTTGGAGAACCAGAGATCAGTCTGGATTTGCTATGAGAAAGGGCCGATGAACAAAGATCGGAGCTGGTACTCTGTTATCCAACTTCTCTCTTATCCTTCATTCCAACTTTCTCTCTTATACCCTTTTGTTTTGTTCGATGGACTTTTTTTTCTGGTACTCTGTATAATTATTGTTGTTTTCGTCCGTTTGTAGGTACAACACGGCGATGGTCGCCGAAGCTGTGTAGTGGTGATGGATGAAGGCGATGTGCGATTGGAGGCAGTGAATGGACTCGACAATGCGGTTATCTGCTGGTTCGAGTTTAGAGTAGCGTGTTCGGGCTGTGGGACGTGCCGGAACAGATACCGGCTCGCTGGAGCTCGTTCTAACGGTGAGCACTAACCAATGGAAATAAATGAGTCACAGAAGCTATAATTTTCAGTAGTGGTTGTTGGTCTTGGGTTGTTGTTTGGGTCGAAGTATAGTAACGGGTTGTGAATGAGTTCCATCTGAGGACTGAGGCTAACGAGTTTTCTGATTCATCTCAATTTATCTCAGTTAGTTATACTTTGTGTACTTATGATATCTCTATTTGATTCCTCGTTTCTGTCCCCGATTCGCAGGTGTGGACACGACGTTGGCCATCGGAGCTTTGTGTGATGGGACAGAATGTGCTTTTAGGAAGATTCAGAAGTGGTTCCTTTTTGATGAATAAGCAAATTATTATGAGGTTTTGTATTCACATGTTTGAGGCCTCTACTCGGGATGGTGCCATCTATTTAATAGATTTTTATTGGATTTGGACTTATTCTGTGTCGAGCTTATCCCCAATAATGCATGCTTGTATTTGTGTACTATAATGGTATAATCAAGCTGGGTTGAGATGATGCATCTCTGATTCAATTGACAATTAAAAGAATGCTCAAAACATAGTTGTGAAGTTTGATAAAACTTTGAACCAGCTTCAATTGTATATATGGGAAAAGTAACTTTTTTCATTATTTATGCCTCTGACTTGATTATTGATAGTTGAGATATCCTACAGTTGCTGAAGTTAGTTTGCACAATTTTCATACCATACTTGTGTTCCAGTGTTAATTTCTGAGGTTTCTGCTGTGTTTTTCCTGTGTATTTATATAGTGCTAGTTTGATTTCTCATTTTCCTAAAATTGTATAGAGTATACAGTTTTATTCTGTTAATGGTGCTTTGGGCATTCGCATGCCCTGCTATTCTTGTTGGTCTGAAGGTTGCCTTCCAATGTGCTAGTTATATTTCTTTTGAATACTGTGATAGTGCCAATTACATGAATTTTCAGTTTTCCTCGTATATTATCCATACCACTTTTTGTTTTTTGCAATACATTAAACTGCACATGTGTTCCTTTGTTTGTAAGCAGTCCCTTATATTATTTTTATATATGTACTTGTTCATATTTATCATCCAGCTTATCTATACATTTGCAGTGTTCTTTTTTTTTTTTTTTTGTGTGTGTGAGAGAGATTGATGTATATTGCATTTTTCTTTCAGGCTGCAAACTATCTAAACATCAAGAGCCTGCTCGACCTAACGTGCCAAACTGTTGTCGATATGATCAAAGGAAAGACACCAGAGGAAATTCGCAAGACCTTCAACATCAAAGCAAATTGGAGGAAGAGATAGGTGTCAGAGTTAGTCAATGCCATTTAATTTCCTATTAATTTGAGTATTTTGGATGATTCTAGATTTAGTTACTAGAAGAATTAGTTGTCCACTAATATATCATAACTCATGTTTGCTTCTGTAAACTTTGGTTTTGCTTTGCTCACCTCGAGCAATTATCTTTATATCCATTAATTGTTCTTAATTATGTTAATTTCGACGGCTGCTCTCGGCAAAGTTGACAGGTCCCTCGAAGTCCCGGAAGCTATCTCCACTTTATCGAAGCGTACACAGGCCTCGGCCGTAAAAAATGGGGGCCAGTTTATTTTAACGTCGGTTTACAAACAACCGCCGTTAAAACTTAAACATTCTACAACGGTTTTAAGAGAACCGCCTTCAAAAGTAACATATTTTACGATGGTTTTTAATACTGCCATTAAAATCTGTTTGTTTTACGGCGGTTGTAATTACACCGCCGTGAATGTATATTTTTTGTATATATAAAAAATTGTTATTTCTTTCTCTGTCTCGTTTTCTCTGCTCTCCCCTTTTTCTTTCTTCTCCCATCAGCGTAATCAACGTATCATCTTGTTCTTCTTGTTACTGCCCACGGAGGAAAAAACAACTTTGCATCCAAAACACTATATTCCTTTTCCAATCAAATCATCCATTTGATTTGTTGGATCCACAGATCTAAACCTCTTTCACTTTCGGATCTCAGTTATCAACTCGCAAGAGAAACCACCACCATCCTCTGCAGCCTTTCCCCGTCGACGCTGTGGCCAGACCGATCATCGCTAAAGTCATCGTCGCCGTCGATCCGCTACTCCCCAACAACGGCTTCTCCTACACACAGGTAGACGCTTTCACCATTTGAGCCCCTAAATCAACTGAACCCTAGCAAGAGTTTTGAACCCCCGACCTCTCTCCTTAGCTCCGATTCTGTCTTCCTCCTTGGTGTCACTCCTATTTTCCCTATTCGATAAACTGAGTGTGTGAATGTGAGACATGTTCCTTAGGTAAACTTGTCAATTGTACCGGGTGAGAGAGAGAGAGAGAGAGAAACCTCCCTGAATCTTATCACCAGCGAGTTTAGGATTTGGGGATTTGGAGAACCAGAGATCAGTCTGGATTTGCTATGAGAAAGGGCCGATGAACAAAGATCGGAGCTGGTACTCTCTTATCCTTTCATTCCAACTTTCTCTCTTATCCCTTTTTATTTTGTTCGATGGGCTTTTTTTCTGGTACTCTGTGTAATTATTGTTGTTTTCGTCCGTTTGTAGGTACAACACGGCGATGGTCGCCGAAGCTGTGTAGTGGTGATGGATGAAGGTGATGTGCGATTGGAGGCAGTGAATGGACTCAACAATGCGGTTATCTGCTGGTTCGAGTTTAGAGTAGCGTGTTTGGGCTGTGGGACGTGCCGGAACAGATACCGGCTCGCTGGAGCTCGTTCTAACGGTGAGCACTAACCAATGGGAATAAATGAGTCAAGGCAGCTATAATTTTCGGTAGTGGTTGTTGGTCTTGGGTTGTTGTTTGGGTCAAAGTATAGTAACGGGATGTGAATGAGTTCCATCTGAGGACTGAGCTAACGAGTTGCTGATTCATCTTGATTTATCTCAGTTAGTTATACTTTGTGTACTTATGATATCTCTATTTGATTCCTCGTTTCTATCCCCGATTCGCAGGTGTGGACACGACATTGGCCATCGGAGCTTTGTGTGATGGGACTGAATGAGCTTTTGGGGAAGATTCAGACGTGGTTCTTTTTATGAATAAGCAAATTATTATGAGGTTTTGTATTCACATGTTTGAGGCCTCTACTCGGGATGGTGCCATCTATTTAATAGATTTTATTGGATTTGGACTTATTCTGTGTCGAGCTTATCCCCAATAATGCATGCTTGTATTTGTGTACTATAATGGCATAATCAAGCTGGGTTGAGATGATGCATCTCTGATTCAATTGACAATTAAAAGAATGCTCAAACATAGTTGTGAAGTTTGATAAAACTTTGAACCAGCTTCAATTGTATATGGGAAAAGTAACTTTTTCATTATTTATGCCTCTGACTTGATTATTGATAGTTGAGATATCCTACAGTTGTTGAAGTTAGTTGCACAATTTTCATACCATACTTGTGTTCCAGTGTTAATTTTTGAGGTTTCTGCTGTGTTTTTCCTGTGTATTATATAGTGCCAGTTTGATTTCTCATTTTCCTAAAATTGTATAGAGTATACAGTTTTATTCTGTTAATGGTGCTTTGGGAATTCGCATGCCCTGCTATTCTTGTTGGTCTGAAGGTTGCCTTCCAATGTGCTAGTTATATTTCTTTTGAATACTGTGATAGTGCCAAATTACATGAATTTTCAGTTTTCCTCGTATATTATCCATACCACTTTTTGTTTTTTGCAATACATTAAACTGCACATGTGTTCCTTTGTTTGTAAGCAGTCCCTTATATATTTTTATATATGTACTTGTTCATATTTATCATCCAGCTTATCTATACATTTGCAGTGTTCTTTTTTTTTTTTTTGTGTGTGTGAGAGAGATTGATGTATATTGCATTTTTCTTTCAGGCTGCAAACTATCTAAACATCAAGAGCCTGCTCGACCTAACGTGCCAAACTGTTGTCCGATATGATCAAAGGAAAGACACCAGAGGAAATTCGCAAGACCTTCAACATCAAAGCAAATTGGAGGAAGAGATAGGTGTCAGAGTTAGTCAATGCCATTTAATTTCCTATTAATTTGAGTATTTTGGATGATTCTAGATTTAGTTACTAGAAGAATTAGTTGTCCACTAATATATCAAACTCATGTTTGCTTCTGTAAACTTTGGTTTTGCTTTGCTCACCTCGAGCAATTATCTTTATATCCATTAATTGTTCATAATTATGTTAATTTCGACGGCTGCTCTCGGCAAAGTTGACAGGTCCCTCGAAGTCCCGGAAGCTATCTCCACTTTATCGAAGCGTACACATGCCTCGGCAGATTTTAAATATTGCCATCGTCGGGAAATTTTCGTTCGGAAAGCCGACAAATCAGGTATTATTGATTATAATTTTAGATTTATTTATTTATTTTATTTGCGTTAGTTTGTTCTATTTAATGAGTGTAAGCATGGGTGAAAAGAGGACACACATCTTACACACTTTAACACTCCGACTTTGTTCAAATTTGCAGTCCGGTGAGAGAAAAGCAGAAAATTCATTGTTCTAAGTGACGTCGAAGAAAGGTATAACCAGTGTTGGTGTCGTTTTTGTCTGCTTTCTTATTATATACTTTTGTATTTGTTGTTTTCTTGTTCAGATTTGGAATTTGTGTTGTGAAATTTACTCTCCAACATTATGTTCATTGACATGTATTAGCTAGTTTTTTGTTATTTTTTTGAAAAATTGTCCAATGAGACCTTTACAAGATGTTTGTCGTCTAGATACTTTTTCATTTAATATTACATTAATATTCTCCTGCCTTTGATTTGGTGAATATGTTTAAACAAAATTGATCCCAGTTGATAACTGAAAGAGTGAGGAGTAATAGGTTTTTTAATTTTCAATTCAGCCTCATATTAAATGGTCCGGGACGCTTTTGTAAATATCATCCCGATTTTTGTTTTCTTTTATATTTATTTTAATTGGCGGGACGCTTTTGTGAATAGTGTCCCGATCCAATTTTTCATTTTTTTTTGTACATTATCATTTTGCCGATCTATATTTATTTTTGTATTATTTATTTAATTATTCCAAGTTTTGTTCATTTAATTTGTATGCATAAATCCAAAATTATATCTGTTGAGAAATAAGAGCACTATTATTTTACCCCTCTCTATACATTATAAAAACAAAAATAAGAAAATGCAACTTTGGAAAACAAAAAGATTTTTTAGCAAAGCTAATATTATTTATATTTACTCTCATAAAACCTACACATATATCTAACTGTGAAATGAAGAGAATAAAATAATAAAGCTCAAAAGTGATTGTTTTTTTTATTTTTTTCAAATTTTTATGAATACACTCCATATTATATATACCGAGTTTTCAGATGAAATTTTTGTGCCATTTTTTTTAATGCAGCTAAGGCCTGGAGTATTGAGCATCTTCATATATACCCCTCTCCCCATCTCACCATATCTGAAACTCTGATTTGCCCTCTACACCCTAGCTAGCTGATTTCAAGACTTCTCTCTCTAAAGAACTGGAGCATATTTCCTGTAACCATTTTTTTTTCCTCATGAAGAGAAGTGCAGCATGTAGAAAGGGCTTCCAATTCTCGGAGTATTCAGGTTTGTGGAATTAACAAATTTTGAATTTGACAATTTAATCTTGCAAAGATCTAGAAACCTGAACCTGAATATTCTTCAGGTTCTATTATTTCATGAATAATAATTTTGGACATTTAATATTTTTTTTTCCGGTGATGTTATGACTAACTTGATTGATTTCTGGTTTTATTGGCCTCAGATTTTCAACATAATTAATTTTGAGATTTTCTGCTAAAATAACTACATTGAATTTCTTATTAAAATAATTTTTTTTTTTAAAAAGATGCTCTGTGCCTCTCGGTTTGAACAAAATCTCCTTTGTACAGGAGCTTTGTAGTTGTTTGGTGTAGATCCTGCCATCATGGGCGTTGGTCCTGCAGTTGCGATTCCTGCAGCAGTAAAATCAGCTAGTCTTGAACTCGGGGACATAGATCTTTTCAAAATAAACGAGGTAAATTCTTTGGAAAATTTATAAAAGACTTATTTTCACAGTGCCGCAAATATCTTCATTATGGTTGATGACACTCTCCTGAGCAGGCATTCGCTTCGCAATTTGTGTACTGCCATAAGAAGCTCGAAATTTTATCCTGAGAAGATCAATGTGAATGGAGGGTGCAATGGCCATCGGGCATCCCTTGTTCTGATAATTTTTAATAATCCAAAGCTGAACATTTCCTGAATGAGATGAATCAATTTTCAATCCTGGACGTGTCATGGTGGAGAGCATAATAATCCTTACTTCAAATACCTGCTTGGTTTTGTAAATAGGAGCTCGATGCGTTGCCACCCTGTTGCATGAAATGAAGCATCGTGGCAAAGATTGCCATTTCGGAGTGGTGTCAATGTGTATAGGTCTCCTCTCTCTCTTTCTCCATCTCTCTCTCTCTCTCAAGACATTGTAGTGTGTGTGAATCTCGATTGCAGGCACAGGAATGGTCAAAACAAGTGAGCTCCGAGATTTCATGAGAGTCGCAGAATTGGAAACCAAAGCCTAGGAAAAAAAGGCCATAGAAAAAGGAGCAATCGTCGCTGATCTTCAAACCAGGCTCAACCAAGTTAAAAACAACAAAGTCAAAATAATCATGTTAGGCCTTAACCACAATGCTAATGCTATGAAGTTCCAGTCAAGCATGTTTGGAACTGATGTCCCAGTGGATTCATTCTCATTACAGTTGAGTGAATGCACAATGTCTTGATTTTTTAAACAATTTTATTTTCCTTGTCATAAAGTTTTGAGTCATGACTCGAAATAACCTAAATATTTTATGAATATGTATCGTATTGACACTTATTCGTTTTAATAGAAAATATTGTTTATTTTTACTGAGAGTATTAGTTTTTTATAATTATATTTGTATATTTAATTTGTATTTTTATTTCTTTTTTTTTAAATTTTTTTTACTACTTTCTAGAAGGTATTTTCAAGAACCGCCGTAAAAAGCATCACTTTCTACGGCGGTCTTGGAAAACCTCCGTAAAAAAACCCACTTTTTAAGGCGGTTTTTCAAAACCGCCGTAAATATTTACGGCGATTCGAAAACCGCCTTTAAAATCCCCTTTCTGCAGTAGTGGAAGAGGAACAGGCTAATGAAAATTGATTTCTTTTTTTTAAAATTTATATATTAACCCAAATTGATTTAGTGGATATCGGTTGAATGTGAATTTGGGCTCCGTCACATCAAAAATAGATCCGTGTGACAGTCACACAGGAGACCCACTCGGGTTCAAATGGGAACCATGTCATTATATGCGAACCTGCGAACTAATGCTTTTATTATATACCAGCAGTGCTTTTATTATACAATCACAGTGCTTTATTGATATTTTAGTTATATACACCAGCAGTTGCTTTTATTATACAATTCTAATACTTTTAATCAAATAAGAAAATACACAAAAAACTGATCCATCTATTTAATTAGATTTAAGGCCCATAATTGACCCTAGGTTCACATATAAGAACATGGTTCTCATTTGAACCTCCACCACCTTATATTAGAGGTGTGCAAAATTCGACCAAAAATCGAATCGACCGAAAAATAAAGTTCGGTTCGGTTTTCGGTTTAGATTCCTCAATTAATCGGTTTTGTCGGTCGGTTTCAGTTTTGGGTTTTCCAAACCCGAAGAAACCGAACCGGCCAAACCATTATATATATTATATTATATTTATATATATATATATATATATATATATATATATATATATATATATATATATATATATTACATATTAGATATTAAAAACACAGCCAAAGGCCGGGCCGCGTGCGTGAGTGCAAAATAGAAGAACAGAACAGACAGCGAAAGAAAACCCTAGCCCCAAATTTTCTCCCTCACCACAACTCAATCTCCGGTGACCGACCGGTCCTCTGCCACTGTAGCCCTCTGCCGTCCCATTATTTGCTCCTCCAAAATGATGAGATCCCGATAAAAGACGGCTCCATCTGCGGGTTCGATTCATTGCACCGCCTCCTCCAATTTTTCCTTTCTTCCCAGCTTTTCCAGGTCAAACTATTTCCATTTTATTTTTCTTCTCCTCCACTATTGATTGATTTCTTGTATTAACTAAAATTATTTGATAATCGGGGGTTGGGTTCTGTAGTTAAAGTCAACCAATGTTCTAATTGTCCTACTTGGTTTTCGATTCTAAACTATGTTAATTTCTAGATTCAGTTGAGTCTTAAGCCAAACAGTTTTGTTTTACTTTATAATTGATTTTTAATTTGTATTGATTTTGCATGTCGAGTCTCGTTATTTCTTCTGTGTTTCTGACTTCTTCTTCTTCCTTTTTTTTTTTGGTAAGCATTATAAAATATAAACTACTAAAATAATAATATTAACAACTAAACATAGTTTCTGATAGACTCAGGGGTTTAAGATTATAAATTGCAGAAAGAGAACAAAAATACAAATAAAAAAGAATAAGAACTTGTGTAATTCCTGCCCAAGCTTAAAGTCGAAATCTAAATATGTAGGAATTAGGAAGGCATTGTATCCAGAGGTTTGTGGGTTGAAAGGTTCGGTTGTTTTGCTTCTAAGCTTTGAGATTAAATTAATAATAATAATTTAGAGAATTTATATAATTATAAGGATGAATAAGTACTCGATCAATGTTTTATTTTGTTGGTTTATTTGTGATTTCTAGATATTATGCTTAATTTAGTGATCACCTCATCTGAATTTACACTGAATTGAAATAATGATTTTGTATTGATGATAATAATGGGAATTTGAGATTCTGTCTTATGTTTGATTTATGTACTGATTTGGATTTGTTTGTTAATAACACTATTCTATAGAATAATAGAACTCTTGAAAGTGTATTGATTTTCTTATTTTCAAATTAAGCTGTGCAAATGTCGCGTTCGTGCATCTGAACTTGATTAAGTTTTTTTTGTTTGCATTCATGGAATTGAATTGAAGGTGAGTTTCAGTTTTGTTGAATTCTTCGTAACGTTGAGTGAGCTTTCTGTTTTTTATTTCTATTGAACTGCAACTGCGATTTGGAATTGTCTTGATGTGAAGTCTCATGTTTTTATTAAGAAAACCTCATCTCTTAATTGGGAAAAATTGTTTTTTGGTACTGTTTACTTTTAGGTAATGTTTACAAGTAGTAAAAAAAATAAATGAAGTGATTGCTCCTGCTTGGTGCTGCTTTGCCTATCATATGATGTTTACAACTTTTTTTTAGATGTTTGAGCTTAGTTGGGTGTGTTAGGATTTTTGTGTATGCTAATTCTTAATTTCTTTTCTGTTCCTGGAATCTCTTTTATTTGATTCTGAGTGGTACTAATGGCGGATCGAGGTATACTTTGGCAGCTAATATTTATTTCACTTGTTCTGTGTGATTATCTTCGTATTTTTCTATAAATGATGCTCTAAGTTTTATCTTGGCCATATGCTTGTTGTATATCTCTTCATTGCCTTTGCTTCTCATCGTCGACTCGGTCAATTGGTTTAGTAAATCGTTAACTGTGGTATTAATGCATCATTTTATTATATTATTTTTATGTACATGCAGATGTCAAGCTCAAGCCCACAAGACGAAGTAGGCGGGAGTAGCAACACCCCGACCCCGTCTGGACCAACCCCACCTGAAGTCGCATCGAATTATATCGATGGCCCATCAGTAGCTGCACCTGCTATACCTGCATCAAAAAAAAAAAAAAACTGGGAAACCAAGATCTAAAGCGTGGGACCAGTTTGAAAGGCTCGAAGACGAGGATGGTAATTTGATATCAGCCAAGTGCAGAATTTGCAAAATTGAATATGCATCTCACCCTAAGAAAAACGGTACATATACTCTTCTTGCACACATGACTACTTGCAAAGAAGACTTAGAAAGTGGTCAAACGTTATTAAATTTGCAGCAAAAAAAAAGAGGGTAAATCTGGGGTGAATTCTGGGTTGGGTACTTTAACTACATGGAAATATGATTACGGTGAAATTAGAGAGTCGATTGCATACATGATCATTGTTGATGAGTTACCATTTAAGTTTGTGGAAGGCAAGGGGTTTCGTAGGGTTATGAGTAAAGCATGCCTTAGGTTTAAGATTCCTTCTAGGTGGGCGATTTCACGGGATTGTTATGATTTGTTTATGAGTGAGAGGTCATGATTGAAATCCTTTTTGAAGAAAAATTGCCAGAGAGTCAGTCTTACAACGGACACTTGGACTTCATTGCAAAAGATTAATTACATGTGCATTACATCTCACTTTATTGATAATGAATGGAATTTGCACAAAAGAATCTTGAATTTTGTCTCTTTCACTAGCCATAAAGGTGATTATATTGGTAAAGCACTCGAAACTTGTATTCTTGAGTGGGAGTTAAAGAATGTGTTCACCATAAATGTTGACAATGCCACTTCAAATGATACGGCTTTGGCGTTTTTGAAAAAAAGAATTTTGAATTGGGGGGATTGTGTTGCGAATTTTAAATACCTTCACATGAGGTGTATTGCACATGTAATTAATTTGATTGTTACTGAGGGCTTGAAAGATGTAAAACCTTGTGTGAAGCGTATTAGAAAGGCAGTTAGGTACATTAGAAATTCCCCTGCTAGACTTAAAAAAATTTAAAGAGTGTGTGGAATGGGAAGGGATAGAAAGTAAGAGCATGTTGTGTCTAGATGTGAAAACGGGGTGGAATTCTGTCTATTTAATGCTAAGCACGGCTGTGGAATTTGAAAAGGAATTTGAAAGGTATGAGAGTGAAGAAACTTGTTTTGTAAGTGTTTCAGGAGCAGATAAAGTTCCAACTTCTTATGACTGGTCTTGTGCTCGCAAAGTATGTGATTTATTGAAGTATTTTTATGACATTACTTTGCGGATTTCTGGTTCTTTGTATGTCACTTCAAATACCTTTTTTAGTGAGATAAGTGGTTTGTGTTGTGTTTTAAATGAGTGGAAAAAAGTGACGATTTCATGGTGAAGGATTTTGGTGACTCAATGAAATCAAAATTTGAAAATTATTGGGGAGATTAAGAAAAAATGAATACAATTATTTTTTGGGCCAATGTTTTTGATCCAAGATATAAGAACGAGTACATGGCTTACTCTTTACGTGGGATGTATGGGGTTGAAAAGGGTGATACAATCCTTGAAAATGTGAAGAGTGAACTGGTTGAATTATTCAAAGAGTACAAGAATAAATATCAGTCGGGAAATGAATCAAGTTCTAGTGTAAGTGTCGCAAATTGAGGGGGTAGTGTGAGTAGTATTTCTGATTCTGAAAGTGTTGGTAGCAAACCATCTTCATTTTTGAAAGCCAAGTACAGAAGGCAAAAGCTAGAGAGTGGTGGTTATTCAACTAAGAAATTAGAGTTAGAAATTTACTTGAACGAGGATGTCGTAGAGGGGTCTGAAAATCTTGATGTGCTTAATTGGTGGAAAGTGAATTCTGAAAGATTTCCCATTCTTTCAAAAATGACTCGGGATCTGTTGTCTGTTCCAATATCAACTGTTGTTTCAGAGTCTACATTTAGTACCGGCGGGAGGATACTTGATCGATTTAGGAGTTCTTTAACTCCAAAAATTGTTGAAGCTTTGATATGTGCACAAGATT
>BMAC01000009.1:645878-657504 GCA_014905375.1 Phtheirospermum japonicum | reverse complement strand
TTTGAAAATGTCGGCTTCCACCAACTAAAAACATGTTGCAATATCAAGAGTGACCAATTGTAAAAGTTTAATTTGTAAACTGCATTTTGCTAAATAATAATCTTTTTATGAATCATGTTTAACATTTTTTTAAGAGAAAAAAACTTTTTACCCCTCAAACTATCACGTTTTTCACAACTTACCATATGAACTATTTTTTGTGACAATCAGCCATACGAACTATGCGTTTTTTGCAACTTACCACATGAAAGTGATTTTATACATCTATTACAGGTTTTTGAGGGTATTTTTGTCATAATCTTTACTTTTAATTAAATTTTATACTTCTATTTATAAAATATAAATGTATTTAAGTAATATTTGAAAAAATAAAAATTATTACAACAAACTTATTTTGTATTAGTTAGATTTATTAAAAATATTAAAAATGTATAATATCTTAAAATGGAGTATTTATTATTAAACTGAAAGGATAATTATATTATGAATTTATTTTTTTTGTATTAGTTATTATTATTATTATTATTATTAAAAATCACATCAATTAATCCTTGTTCATTGCAAAACCAAAAAACACAGTGTGATTCCGTCATTCATGTCACATACAAAAAAAAAAGTGAAAAAAGAACAAGACGTACATAGCTCAATGAATTCTAATAATACAAAGCGATTTCATACACAAATTATCAGGCACAAAACTTATCACAGCGATAATTTTCTGCGTAGCCTTGTAATGGTTAAATCAGCACCACCAAATCCATCCATTACAGCAATTGTATAAAGGAATTCAGCCCTTGACGACAACTGCGATGTTGATGGGAAAATTAATTGCCTCAGACGGCTGGTCTCCCTGTAGCGAATTCGGCCGGAGATGGTGAATCTGGTTCGCGTGTTGCCTTCTTCAGCAGAATTAGAAACGACGCCGTTCGAAGGGAGGATGAAGCGGCGGCGGGCTTTTTAGCAGGGTCTGGTCCACGCGCCGCCGGTGCTGCTGCTAAACGATGGTTGTTGGCGTTTCTGACCAAGAAGACGGCTAGCCAGTGCAACGGTGAACGGGCCAGATGAACGGCAACAGTGAAGACCTTGAGGTATGGTGCTAGCGGCGGCCGATTCTGTTGGGGAAGAAAGCCAATAAATGCCAATAAATTTATATATTGTCAGTAAATTGAGGTAAGCCAACAATGCCAAAAATACCCTTAGTAAAACCAGGTGGTGTATAAAAAACCACTCAAATTCTGGTTTAGGAGGGTAAGTTGCAAAAAATGCATAATTCGTGTGGCGGATTGTCACAAAAAAATAGTTCATATGGTAAGTTGTGAAAAACGTGATAGTTTGGGGGGTAAAAAGTTTTTTTTTCCCTTTTTTTAATAGCATTCGATATTTGAAATTTGATTATTTAACTTTTGCCCTAATTCTATTTCGGTTTAATATAGATTACTTTACTCTACACATATTATCACTTATATTTAGTATAATAATACAAAATTGACAATATTCAAATCTCTTCTTCCGATTTAATAATAGGAAAATTATCTATGCAACGCATGAATGTAAAACTAGTATTAATGACATAACAATATAGTTTTCCAAATTTAAAAAGGTAAAAATAATAATAAAACCAAAAGAGTTTGTGAAGTTATTTAAAATGCATGTAATAGTATCATATGAGATAAGGTCTAATTGTTTTAAATAGTTAATTCAATCAAATAAAACTTATTTGAGTACAAATAGCTTATAAGGTCTGCAAATAAGTTATAAACTAACTTATTGTACTTAATAAATATACACTTTGTCTTCGTGTAATAACCGATTAATAAGTTAATCATTATTAAGCCTTTAGCCCAGTAATATAGGCTATTTTTGGTTTTAAACTCCAAATACCTGGATTGGAATTGCGAATCTCAATTCTCTTTTGCTCTAGCACTTAAATTTCAATACCCAACCAACAATTTCTTACACCTAACTCCACACTCATCTTTTTTATTCCATCATCATTACATTTAAATAATTATATATTATTAAATATAATATAAAAATACACTATCCACTCCTTTCAGACATAATTTGATATTTACAATAAAAAAGAATAATTTTGAATCTTATAACAAATAAGGATTCATATTATTCATATAATTCTAAGTAATCAAGATTATTAATAAAATAACTCGCAATTTGTTAGAGGAGTTTTAGTGGTGTTGAAAGTATATCAACGGGTTCATGGCTTGGTATTATCGGAATTCGATTCGATTGACGGTTTCAAGGTGTTTCAAGCTTTTAAAAGTAAAGGAAAATTAAAATAAACAAGTAAACCTAACTACACTAAACTAGGAAATGAAATTACAAATTGATAGGATGCCTCGTCGTATGCCTCAATATGGAAATGCAAAGCGATAATGAAAATAAGCAAGAAAATGCAATGTTTCACCAAGTACAAGCATGCAAGCACAAGGTACAACTATGCATAAAACTCAAATAATGCAAATTAGCAAAAATTAAAAGTATGGATAGAAAGAGCAATGAAAGATAACATGAAAGTTTAAAACTTTATGAAGAATAACAAGCAACAAAGAGTAGATCTAAGATTCAACCTAAAACTATGCATGAAAATAAGATTCAAAATAAAGCATGTGAAAAACTCAAAATCAAGACGATCCAAGACCCGATCTATGATCTAGACGTGTCACTCATCTAGATTCCATAGCCAATTCTTAAGATCTAACATGAATTCAAGGTGCTAAGACAAAAGGCATAAAAATGAAGAAAATGCATGAAACATATGAAATTACGTGAAATTAAACGATTTAGGCCTCAATCTATGATCTAGATATGTCACTCAACTAGATTCCATAGATGATTCACAAGATCAAGCACAAATTCTAATACCTAAGGCAAAAAGTATAAAACAAATGAAGAACAAAGCATGAAATTGAAAGAAGGCTTACTAGAATTAAAGAGAGAAGTCAAAAACTTGATTGAAATTACAAGGAATTAAAAATTCAAGAGAGTACTTGAATCCTTCTTGAGCTTACAAACCCAAGTCAAAAAGCTTGAAAATTTAGTCTAAGAGCTAGAGAGAGAAATTTCAAACCCAAACTCAAGCATGGGTTGGGAGAGGAGTGTTTTTTTTAATGAAAGGAGTCTATCTATTTATACAAGCTAATTATGGGTAAATTGGTCAATTATCACTTGTAAGCTTGGATTTTTCTATATTTGACCCAAAATGGTCTAACTAGACCATTTGGATCGATATGGCTCGGTTAGCTCGGGTGTTGGGCGAGATGGCTCGGAGCTGGGCGGGAGTGCTCGGCCGCTGTCGGCAGCTGTGGGCAGGASCGTGCAGGCATGGTCGGGCGGGCTCGGCAGGTGTGGGCGGGATGGCTCGGACACTGAGTAACCGAGTGTCGCCAACGTACCCAGTGTCAGACGTAATTCTTCAAATCGAGGCCCAATTTCACTAAAACTCCACTCGTACGCCCACACTCGACTATATCCAGACCAGAATATTTTAAAATATCTAAATTAAACATAAAATTAACTAATTAAACCCATTAATCCATATTAAGTATAAAATCAAAGAGAAACACGAAAAACAACAAAACGAGAAAACAAACAAAAAATCTAATAAAACTCGTCTCAAAACCACTAAAAATGACACTAAAACCTAATTAAAAATATGAGAAAAACACCACAACTACATGCAAAATAACTACCCCACACTTATCGGTTTGTTCGTCCTCGAACAACGAAAAGAATCGAGAGTGTACATGCAATGAACATTATGTAAAAAGAAAATTTCTTGTGCTTATCCTTATTTATATGATGGAAGTATCAACATAAACTCGTTATCATCAAGCATTACTCGTATTACTCTTTCTCAAATGCAAACCAAATCGATGACTTCCTCACAAAAGGAGTTTTTGAGGGTGTTCGCTCAATCCGCTTAAGTGTTTGATATGGGACGTGTATACGCTCAAGTCGGACAATGCATACACCTCGACAAGACTTCACAAATTGGAAACTCAAAATTGCCCATTGTACATGACCAAACAAGAATCGAAAGAGGTCTTTATTTCAGGTTGTAATGTTGGCTCTTTGGTAAGGTATGGAATATATGGATATAGTGGCTAACACACGATCAACCGCGATCAATAACACACAAAATCCTAATTTCTAAAACCTAAAACTTATGATCGCTTCACCCTTCCCAATTCACCAAACTCTCATTCGAAACCCTTTCGTATACTCACACGCTTTTCCGACTTTATTTCACAACACTTAGAAGCTTTTTGAATTTTCTTCTTTTTACTGAACTTAGCCTTTTTGAATTAGGCTTTTCACTTGAACGCACGCTTTATCACTTTTCATGATTTGTGTTGGAGTATTATTATTCTTCTCCCTTTTTTTTTGTATAAGCAACTCAAAACCCGAAACCCACAATCGATTTTCCCTCACATTTCTTGTTAATTAATCATACACTCTTACCTCACAATTTATGAAGATATAAGAGCTAAAATCAAGCTCGACTAACAAGAAACGGGGCATGGGCTCAAGGGGGATAATTTGGGATTTTTAAGTAGCTTATATATTTGGATATGGCCGGAATAAGGGTGATATATGTGCCTCGAGGTCATTTTCGAATTCAATCATGTACGAGCAAAATCACGCCTCCTCAATGCAATTTCCATAAAAATGCATGCAAGTCGATAAATCACACAAGGCTACTCACTAGTTTGCACCGAATTTGAGAGCAAAATCAAAAGAGCTTTTAGAGCGTTGCAATCTTTTCACGAGAAAATGTTGATAATATATATATATAAGCAGGTTTGGACTAAGCACAAAAATTCAACCCCTCACACAAGAGGCCATAAACATGCAAAAACCCGACAAGTAAACTATGCAAACTTCCAAGCACGTGAAGTTGTTCAACAATGTGATAAAGACACAAACAACACAAAAATCGACTCAACCATATAAATGCTCAAATAGTAAACTTCATTTCGCCAAGAATGCGTCACTTCGCCAAGGCTCGAGTTAAGAACCACAAATCATGCTTGACAAAAACCGGGACCCTAACCACCTACCCACCCCACACTTAAACCATGCAATGCCCTCATTGCATTTTAATGAAAATCAAGTAAAAGGAGGGTGAAATATAAACTTCCTTAACCGAGCGAGTTTAGGTCGAGCTCGGTGGGGTCCACTTAAGCATCTAAGCAATTCAAGAGAAATCGAGCATAGATAGTATCTCCCGGTTTCATGAACGCTACCACCTTATCAAATCGCCCAAGGTTGGAGTCAGAAAACGAGGCCTAGAAAGGAAAATCACACAAAATCAAGAACACAAGAAAATATGTACATAGACCAAATTAACAAAGCAAAACCACACAAATTTTTTATATTTTTTATTTTTCCCAAAAAAAATTCTTTTTTTTATTTTCATTTTAAGAAGAAAGAAAGAAAATACAAGAAATGAACGAGAAGAACTTGGATTTCCTCCCAAGAAGCGCTTGTTTTACGTCACTAGCCCGACAAACTCCCTTTTTTATCAAGGTGGAAAGATAACGGGAGGATCCACCAAAATAGTTTCCTCCTTGTCGGGAGGATCCACTCTTTGGAACGTTCTTGGCGCATTGTATAACTCAAATAAGATCCGCCAAAAATCAGACGTTCCAAACGGGCAATTAAAGCTTGTCTCGGCTAGGTCCTCGGGTGGGATGGTGGTTTTGAAGTGCCCCGACGACTCATCGGAAAAGCAAAAGGAATAATGGTCGGCTATCTTTTCCAACATGTGGTTGAGCAACGGGGGATGAAAACGATCGCTTTTGATATCCGCATTTAACCTCTTAGAATCGATCAACATCCTCTAACCCGTTGAAGCCCTCGTGGCCAACAACCCTCCTTCTTCATCCTCAAGAACTAACAAGCCTCTCGTCTTGGGCACCAAGTCAATGGGCTTCACCCACTCGCTTTTGGACATCACGAACATCAAGCCCTCCAATAACAACCTCCACATCCCGGCTCTCACCATTTCATCAAAGCTCGAATTCAAAGGGATAACTCTCTCAATCACTCCTGGTCTCCACTCAATAGCATCCTTAAGAATTTTAAACCCTTCAACCATCCTCTCCTCCTCTTCTTCTCGGTGCGAGTTTGCAAGGATAATAATCGACTTGCTCGCCTCATCCTCCTCAAGATAATCGTTAATTTTTCTGAGCTTATCATCAATAACCCCCACCTCCCCCTTTAAAAAGTCATTGTTGCCCTCAACGACACATCGAGAGTCATCGACACACAAATCGGGGTCACATAGAGGCACAATGGGCTCATCATTAAGAACAAGGGGATCATCATCCTCACAACATTCCTCAAAATAGGCTTCTTGGCCACTCACCTCCTCATTGCTCCTATCCTCCATATAAACTCGTTTGATGAAACCTTCAATCATGTCCATATATATCCGATCAAAAATAGAACCTTTTGAAAGAGAATGAAAAGGGAGGTCTACGGGAGTGGAGTCAAGAGGAGTAAGAACACTCAGATTTGAAAGCACATCTTCTTCCGATGGCGAGACAAGCGTACTATTAACCACCCCACACTTATCAAAGACCGTGACTTCAAGATTCGGATTGGGAGATGGGGTAGGAGCAACCACCGGGATCGTCGGATGAAATGGTCCCAAATGAGGAGTAACAAGAGAGTTATGAGTCGGCGATGGAGCAAAAGATGGCATAGCACAATTGGTTTCCACCGAATATCCATGGCCCCCATATACTTCTTCCGAATGAGACATCGGCATATTGAACGAGAGATTTGAAGGACAAGACATGGAATCGTGATCAAAAAATCCACACGATGCACACGAGGGAACCGGGCCTGAGCTAGATATTTGAGCAATTTGAGCCTCCAACGCCGCCATTTTCTTCTTCAACTCAAGCTCCCGAGAAGAAGAAACTCCACTCACTTCATAATCATTGGAATATATTGCTCGAGAAGATGTTCGCTCGAGAGGGAGGGATACGAAAGATGTTATAGGTGTGGGGACACTTGGGACAATGAAGCCCCCCACCTCCAAACAACTCATAAGGATCGGGAGGAGGGGCACTATTGTCGGTACCAACGTAAATCGGCCTCAAAAATGGTCTATTAACATCCGCCATGGTGCGGATGGGGGGGCCACTTGCGAAAACGGATCTCCCTCCTCCAAACAACTCATACGGATCGGGCTTTGGAGCACTATTGACGGCACCTCCATAACTCGCACCTCCACCATAAGCATTAAAATTCACATTCGGAGCATGATTGAAATTAAGCGCATGAGAGTCTCCATACGGGCCGGGATTCGGAGTTGTCTTGTTCGGAAATTGAGTGGGTGCAACGTAATCCCCATACGGACCGGGAGTCGGAGTTTGCATATTCGGATAAGGATTTGAAGCACCATAACCATACCCTCCGGAAGAACCATTCATACCCACGATGCCACCAAACCCAACATGGTTTGCACCATGCTCTCCCATGTTGGGTTGTCCATTACCGAATCCACCATTGGCAATATGGTTTACACCATGCCCTCCCATGTTGCTAAAACCGTTATAATTCATTCCATTGGCAATGTGGTTTGCAACATGCCCTCCCACGTTGACACAACCATTATACATCCCATTCCCAACATGGTTTTCACCATGCCCTCCCATGTTGGGAATGTATTCACCATAGCTATACGTACCTAACATACTAACCAAAAACGTCAAATAACAAAGAAAGCTAAAAACACAAAGAAACAACAATCAAATCGAAAGCCTTAACCAAGCCGAGTCGCAACGGCACCATTTTTTAGAGGAGTTTCAGTGGTGTTGAAAGTATATCAACAGGTTCATGGCTTGGTATTATCGGAATTCAATTCGATTGACGGTTTCAAGGTGTTTCAAGCTTTTAAAAGTAAAGGAAAATTAAAATAAACAAGTAGACCTAACTACACTAAACTAGGAAATGAAATTACAAGTTGGTAGGATGCCT
The DNA here is from genome assembly GCA_014905375.1 of Phtheirospermum japonicum. Classification (NCBI taxonomy): domain Eukaryota; kingdom Viridiplantae; phylum Streptophyta; class Magnoliopsida; order Lamiales; family Orobanchaceae; genus Phtheirospermum; species Phtheirospermum japonicum. Next base: position 649,491 of record BMAC01000009.1, on the reverse strand, counting down.
CGTCGTATGTCTCAATATGGAAATGCAAAGCGATAATGAAAATAAGCAAGAAAATGCAATGTTTCACCAAGTACAAGCATGCAAGTACAAGGTACAACTATGCATAAAAACTCAAATAATGCAAATTAGCAAAAATTGAAAGTATGGATAGAAAGAGCAATGAAAGTTAACATGGAAGTTTAAAACTTTATCAAAAATAACAAGTAACAAAGAGTAGATCTAAGATTCAACCTAAAACTATGCATGAAAATAAGATTCAAAATAAAGCATGTGAAAAACTCAAAATCAAGATGATCCAAGACCCGATCTATGGTCTAGACGTGTCACTTATCTAGATTCCATAGTCAATTCTTAAGATCTAACATGAATTCAATGTGCTAAGACAAAAGGCATAAAAATGAAGAAAATGCATGAAACATATGAAATTACGTGAAATTAAACGATCTAGGCCTCAATCTATGATCTAGATGTGTCACTCAACTAGATTCCATAGATGATTCACAAGATCAAGCACAAATTCTAATACCTAAGGCAAAAGGCATAAAATAAATGAAGAACAAAGCATGAAATTGAAAGAAAGCTTACTAGAATTAAAGAGAGAATCCAAAAGCTTGATTAAAATTGTAAGGAATTAAAAATTCAAGGGAGTAATTGAATCCTTCTTGAGCTTACAAACCCAAGGCAAAAGGCTTGAAGATTTAGTCTAAGAGCTAGAGAGAAAAATTTCAAACCCAAACCCAAGCTTGGGTTGGGAGAGGAGTCTTTTTTTAATGAAAGGAGTCTATCGGTAAATTGGTCAATTATCACTTGTAAGCTTGGATTTTTCCATATTTGACCTAAAATGGTCTAACTAGACCATTTGGGTCGATATGGCTCAGTTAGCTCGGGTGCTGGTCGTTTTATTCTTGAGTTTTTCACATGCTTTATTTTGAATCTTATTTTCATGCATAGTTTTAGGTTGAATCTTAGATCTACTCTTTGTTGCTTGTTATTTTTCATAAAGTTTAAAACTTTCATGTTAACTTTCATTTCTCTTTCTATCCATACTTTCAATTTTTGATAATTTGCATTATTTGAGTTTTTATGCACAGTTGTACCTTGTGCTTGCATGCTTGTACTTGGTGAAACATTGCATTTTCTTGCTTATTTTCATCATCGCTTTGCATTTCCATATTGAGACATACGACGAGGCATCCTACCAACTTGTAATTTCATTTCCTAGTTTAGTGTAGTTAGGTTTACTTGTTTATTTTAATTTTCCTTTACTTTTAAAAGCTTGAAACACCTTGAAACCGTCAATCGAATCGAATTCCGATAATACCAAGCCATGAACCCGTTGATATACTTTCAACACCACTAAAACTCCTCTAACAAAATGGCGCCGTTGCCGGGGATCGAACCCGGGTCACCCGCGTGACAGGCGGGAATACTCACCACTATACTACAACAGCGCCATTTTGAAGTGTAGTTTTTCATGTTTTTATAAATAAAAGGTTATATTGACTCGGTATTATTGGAAACCGATTTAATTGAAGGAATCAATGTGTTTGAAGCTTGAAAAAATAAAAGAAAAATGGAAATAAAGCGATTAAACTGACTAAACTAAGCTAGGAATTGAAATTGCATGTTGGTAGGATGCCTCGGTCGTGTGCCATCAATGGAAATGCAAGCAAGTAAAGGAAATAAGCAAAAACAAGCATTGTTTCACCAAGTACAAACATGCATGCACAAGGTACAACTATGCATAAAATCCTAAATAATGCAAATTAACAAAAAATTGAAAGCATCAATGTAAAGAGCAATAAAAGTTGACGTGAAAGTTTAAAACTTTAAGGAAAATAACAAGAAACAAAAAGTAGATCTAAGAACTTAAAACTATGCATGGAAATAAGACTCAAAATAAAGCATAGAAAAAACTCAATAATAAAACGATCAAGGACCCGGTCTATAGCCTAGATGTGTCACTCATCAAGATTCTATAGTCAATTCACAAGATCAAGCAAGAAACCAAGTAGCTAAGAGAAAAGGCATAATATGAAGAACAAGTATGAAATTGAAGAACAAAGCATAAAAATAAAGGTAAGCTTACTTGAATTAAAAGAGAAGAGCACAAACTTGAATTAAATTGCATCAAAGTAAAAACCCAAGGGAGTACTTGGATTCATCTTGAGCTTACAAATCCAAGGCAATCTTCAAAATTAAACTAAGAACAAGAGAGAGAAAATATTCCAAAAACCATGCAAGTTTGGAAAATTTGAGTGGTAATCATCAAAATGAGAGTTGTGTGCTATTTATACTAAGGTAATTTTGGTTTAGATGGGCCAATTTGGCCTTAAAGCCCTTAAAATCCCAGGTTTGACCCAATTTTGACCCGTGTTGACCAGGGTTTGACCATATTCTTGCATGCTGGCGCTCAGCGTGGCAAGTATCTTGGCAAGTGTCGGCGCTGAGATAGGAGCCCTTGGCGTTTGCTTGGCGAGTATTTTGACAAGCGCCAGGCGCTGATGGCTGAGGATTTGGCGAGTATCTTTGGCAAACGCCGGGCGCGGCTTGAGCGAGGAGGCTGGCCAGTGGTTTGGCGAGCTCCAGCGGGTGCTTGGCACGGAACTTGGCTGGAGTCTTGGCGAGCACTGGACATTTGGCGGCACTGCGGGCGAGTATTTTGGCAAACGCCGGACGCTGGCAGCTACTTTGGCGAGTTGTGGCGCTGGTTGGCAAGTATTCCAGAAGGTTTGGGCATTTTTGAGCCTCTCTTGGCTTCAAGTTTGGCTTGCCTTGGCTAATACTTTAACCTTCAATGCCCTCACCTATAAATCAGGAACTTTTGCACATAAAGACCCAAGAATTTCACCAACTTTAAATCAATTAAAACCACTTAACCCCATTTTCACATAAAATCAAAAGAAGAACACAAAGACCCCAGAAATAAGAAAAACAACCTAGAAAACTTAGCTAAACCACTCAAGAGCCACTAAAAATAATATAAAATCTTAATTAAAACAAAAAGAAAAACACAACGATTACATCCAAAACACAATTCCAACCAAAGCTAATTCAAATAGGCCCATATGGAGTCTTTTTTCGAATAGGGATGGCAATAGGTAGGGTATGGGTAGGGTATTACAATATCCATCCCCATACCCGTGTTTTAAAAAAATACTCGTCCCCAACTCCATACTCGTGCGGGTAGTAAATTTTATTCTCATCCCCATACCATATGGGTACTTTAGTACCCATACCCGTACCCATTACCTTCATGTTAACAATACGCAAAAAGTTGAATTAAAAAAAATATTGATTAAAACTTAAATTACAATTCAATAAAATATAAAGTAATAATAATTGACGTTATATAAAAATCCACAAGCATGGTAATATTATGAATCATTTAAAAAAAAATTTAATATAATTCAATACCACAATACTAAATCATGAGATTTTAAACGTGAACCTCCGACACTCCACAACTTGTCAAACAAATATTGATGTCATATACTAATTACTTTTTATCAAATAAAAAAAAAATACAAATTGAAAAGATTATAAATTTTATTTTACCTTATTTTTAGAATCAGAGTTTTGAATATATTAAAAAGTTATATATATATATATA
>BMAC01000009.1:621824-641889 GCA_014905375.1 Phtheirospermum japonicum | reverse complement strand
AGGACTTGAATTGTTTTCAAATATCTGAAGTTAAAATCTGAAATTTTAGTTTCAAATAATTATATATATGAGAAGAATACGTGATTATTATGAACTTTCAAATGAGGTGATAATGGACAATTTTCAAACACTCGAATTTAAAATCTGAAAATTTTACTTTAAAAATTTAATTGTAACTCCTCACATTAAAATTAAAGTGCACATAATTTCCTCTTGTCTTACTTAAGGCCAAGAGACATAGGTTATCACCAATTTATCGAATCGTTCCTAGATTCAAGAACGACTAATATTTTCATCGCGATCGTGAGGCTATTACTTATGAGATAAAGTATTTTTTTTGGTTGACTACCAATTCAAAATATCGAATAAGTTTGATGTTATAAATTGACTTAGAAAATGGATATTGTTGGTGTAGGAAAAAAAACGAAAAAAAAAAACCCTGAAAGTTTGAACCGCTGGTTCACGATTTGTAATTACCTCAAAATAGAAACACACCGTCTTATTGCGGTTACGGGTCCTATTTCGGTTTGAACCGTGATCAACGGTTAATCGAACCATTGACTACCAGTTTGAACCGACTGTTTGGCTTATTTAGCCAAATCGTTGAATACGTCTAATTTTAACATATTTTCTTCTATAGTATAATTGAGTATATATGCCGATATAATTTTTAAATTAACTATGTATTATATGGACAAACTTTGCTTTATTCCCAAAAAACTTATCAATTTATATTAAAGCATTTTAAACAATAACCAAAATATCAATTTTAAGGACTACTAAACTATTTATAGGAACTTCTACGGTACCGTGAAGGCACCATTTCTCAATTAATGAGAACCATCAGATTAAATTTAGGCTTTTCATATTAAGAAATTAACGATTGTAAATACAGTAGGGGGTGGGGGTATGGTGCCTTCACGGCACCGTAGTCATTTCCCTATTTATAAATATAAATTTTATTAGAATGTCGGTTACTGTTGCGCTATGATTTTATTAATTTATTCGAAACCAATCCAAAAAAATACACCGTTAAGTTTGACCAAATCAAAATCTTGCTCCACTGCTTAATCTTTTGCCGTAATTAACTAGTAACAACAAAATTTTAGATAAGCGCTTCCATAAAATTGCAATAACTCAGTACTCACTCCGTCACATTATTATTTCACGAAGATTAAAGATAATTAGTGTTATAGTTCTATGTATCAAGTGATCATAATAATTCTTTGTTTAGAATAATTAAATGTGTAAAGTAATAAAAGAATATATAAAAATGTATGAATAATTGGGAAAGTAAAATGTAACAACAACTCTCCCTTAAAAAGAAATGCAATTGATAGAATGAAACATTTTTTTTCAAAATTGCAACAAATACAGGAGGGAAATAACTTTTTGTAAAATTATTTATGTATAATCTAAAAGGGATTTTGTTGGTCAAATTAAACACTGCCACTCAAGTCATAAATAAAAGTTAATAATGATTTTTGGTGTTTGTTGTGCCTCGGTTACTTTCACCCATCACCACTGACAAACGATTTACGCTGGCATAACTTTAGTTTTGGGCCCCAGCTGCCAAAAAAATTCATTACTAACCTTGTTCTTATTATTATTATTGTTATTTTTATTAGAAGAAGAAATACTATATTATTCACAGAGTTGCTCTTCCGTTTAAAATCAGTGATTTTTTCAACTGATGATTACAAATCGTCAGTTAAAATGGTGGTGGAATAATCGATATTGAATTTTCGATTCGCAGCCGACAGTTAACAATCTCTTTTTAACCGTGGATTATTTGGCAATTTTTTTTAAAGATTTTTGGTGGAAACCGAAAACAGACAATTTTTCGGTTCCATTGAAACTCAAAATTTAAAATAAAATGAAAATCCGAAAGTTTAGGTTATTTCAAACCAAAATTGAACTGACTGAAATCGATTAATCAATTTGTAATCGTAAACTAAAGTCAACGAGTAATCAAACTGTTGACTACAATTTTTTTGTTGACCACGATTACAAAACGCCGATTAGTTGATTAAACAGAACTAGACAAGCACTTCTAATTATTTGCGATAAAGACCATTTCGTGAAAGACTCTAAGGTTTGCTTGACTCATTATTTGTTGGTATTATAAATTATGGTATTAAAAAATATTGGGATATTCAAAATTCAATTCTTGTTTATTATAGAAATTAAAAATATTTACGTTTTTATTATATATGTCAAATAATATCTGAAAAGTAGATAATAATAGACTATTATATTATATTTAATATTTAAATTTTAAAACAAACGAGTATTTATTCGAACTGCAATCAGTATTCCAAACCCTAAAACAAAGAGGCCTTATGTCTTGTTTAAATTATCATTTGTTGGGATTTTGAATTCTCGTATTTGGAATCTTGGGGTATTCGTCTACAAGAATTTTTGTTTGTTATATGATTCATTACCTTTTACTTTTTACTGTAGATGTCAAACCATGTCTAAAAAATAAAAAATTGATTGTAATGTGTTTTTATATTATATATTGATCGTCAAATCATGTTTGAAAAGTGAAGAGTGGATTGTAATGTATTACTCCCTCTGTCTCGTTCTATCTGACGCAATTTGAATTTTTTTTGTCCCATTCTATCTGTCGCATTTACATTTTCAAGAGATAATCATTGTTATTTTTTACTTTCCCAATAAAAAGTAAAGGTTAATTTACTGATTTTACCCCTACCTTTATTATTTTACACTTTTAATTATTTTAAACAAAAGGTTATTATGATCATTTGATACCTATAATTAAAACATCAATCATCTTTCTAAATTTACGTAAAATGGTCGACTGCGATAAATAGCACGCAGCGAGTATTATATACCATTAAGTGAATGATATTGTATTATTATATATTATTAAGTGAATGATGTTATAATATTATATTATATTATATTTGATAGTATTTAATTATTTAATTGTAAAAAATTATTAATTGAATATTTAATTATTGAGTATTAAAATAAATAAATATTTGGTGTTAAAAATATACAACGTTAGAGCAAAAGAGGCCCTTAAATATTCATTTTAGGGTTAGACGCTTCCAAAAATCAAAACCGTGTGTACGTGTCGACATCACGTTCATTCCATGTGCGATTGGTCGGATGGTCATAAAGACACACCAGTAGTCCAACTTATGGAAAAAAAGATTAAATAAAAATAAGTTAGTGCAACTCAACTCCGAATAATAATACACTATAATGAATCAAGTTATATTTCTGAAACTAGATATATTCTTGTTAATAAATTCTATTTGAAGTACCAAAAGATCTAATGAGTTTCTTGGGTTTGGAGTTTATATAGATGTAAATAAATAGTGAATTTGAATATATTATTCTTTAAACCTACTTGAAAATGTATTAAGTTAAGGGACAATGGATCTGTTTGAATTTAACTTTATTATTCATATATAGAAATTAATACTGTATGCATTTATCTATATATTAAGTAACCGTAGAAAGGGAAAAGAAAAATGTTGTCTCCAAGATTTATTCCTCCAAACAATTAATGAATAATGACCAGTGATTAAATAAAAATGAGGCCAGATCCCATGACCTCCTCACTCGTCTCTATTTTATTTACATAAATAAATAAATACGGCCTTTTTCTCTGCCTTCCTGTGATTTTCTCCTTCACCGCCATTCCCGCCGTACAGCCACCCTCTCTCCAGCTGTATTGCCGCCGTTGCATTAAAACTGCACCATCTGCCTAATATATCTAAAACCTGTTTTTTTCGTGAGCAAAACAAGCATAATTGGATGGGCGCACACATTCCATTTTTCGAATTAAGTGGACTTTACACGACATTTTTTATGCGCGAGATTTGATTGGGTTTCGTGTGTGCTGAGAGATCCAAGGCTCGTGGAGGCGTTTGATTCCCGGCGAGACTCGTCGTTCGACTCCGTTTTAGTGCTCGCTTCTGCCAGAATGCTCGAGTTTCCTTGGATTTGATTAATCCAGGTCTAGCAATCAGCATGTTATTTTTTTTTCCTTTTGTTTTTGCTGTACGTTTCTCTAGCTTATTGAGTTAAAGCGTTTTTTTTTTTAATTTGTCTTTCTTCGGAATCATGTGAATTTAATTGTATGATAACAAATTTAGTTGTATGTTGATATCTTGAAATTGACTGTTATTCTGAAATTTTGCGAGAGTTGGTGAAGTGAATTAGAATTGAGCACAGAAGCATTGTTGTGACGAAAATCTTAAGGACTGTAATTTATGTAGAAAAAGATAACAATAGTTTTTTTGGAAGTTTTCTCTTATTATTATTTTTTCTGAATAAGATTTAAATGTTTTCCAGTCCAGCATGCTTGGAATTTATAGAATAGAACATTGACATAGCATGATTTTCCCAATCATTTAATAGTTGTGAATATCTCTTTTTTGCCACATTCAATTCTTCCTGAAAATTAGTTATCCTATTGGCATACACGCATTGTTTATTTTTATGTGTTGAAATCTGTATCACTTATGATAATTTCTTATGGTTTACAGATATTGTGAATTCCAACACGAAGCGATCTTGATCTTTGTATGACTACAGATCTGTATAATTGAAGTTATTATTAAGGATGAAAGGAGGCATTCAAGGACTAAAAGTTTCACAAGTCTCCCTCATCCTCATTGGGTTAGTGTGTGTTACCGTGCTTGCATTTGCATGGACGAAGACCACATTTCTGACCTCTTTCGTCCCATCTCAGAGCCGTGTCCTGCAACTGGATCTGGGTTCGCCTCTGTACATTATTATTACCTCTTTCTGATTTCGGATGCCATTTTATTTATTTATTTATTTGTATATATTTATTTATTATTATGGAGTTTGCATGTTAAAATTATGGTGTCATGTTCAGCTTGCTGGCACTTTAATTAGACTAGAGATATTGGAGATCAATTTGCGTTGCTTGATCCCAGAATTACGCGCCTTTCTGATAAATTAAGTGTTTCAATTTATCCATCTAATTGAGTTGCTTTGGATGATACAGATACAGCAGCAGGTCCAAGAGATACTTTGGGGGGAAACAAGAATTCAGCCCAATCATGGACAAACCAAATTGACTCGCTAAGTTCCTCAGGGATATCCGGGAGAGAAAATATCGAAAACGCCACAACTAACGATGGGGGAGGTGTGATATAAACATTCATTTGGGGTTTACTTACTAAAGTGATGGGCATCAGTGAACGTGAACACTAGATTAAAGTTATAGTTGCCTATTATAGTCTTTAAAATCTGTTGTGGTCTTGACTCACTACTTGATTAAGTGTACTTATTTTAATAGAACAATTTTTTTTACTATTTACTATCATCGTTTTGTTGTGCTTATTGTACTTTGCATATTTTGATTATTTTCAACTACATTGTTTGTGCAGAAACTCCTGATACTATTTTAGAAAAAATTGACTCTGAAGAAGTTTCTCAAAGAAAAAATATATCAAAACAACAAGGTATTGTGCCAGAAAACTCTCCAACTGTAGAATTGTCTGTTAAAAGTGAGCTAATGGGAAACTCGCCAGCTTCCACCGGAAAGAAAGGTCACATTCAATGAGAAAATATTTTCCTTGTGCTCGTCTATTCTGCATTTCCTTTTAAAAATATCTGAGTCTCCAAATTTCAGTTTATAATATATATTCTCTTGGTCCAGGAAACTCTCCTGTTATAGAAAGAACGGGTTCAGAAGAAGTTTCTCAAAAGAAAAATAAATCAAAACAAGCAGATATTGTGCCAGCGAGCTCTTTAACAAAAGAATCGTCTATCAAAGCTGAGCAAACGACAAACTTGTCAGCTATTGCTGGAAAGAAAGGTTACATTCAAAGAATATTATCGTATGCCTATAATGTTTCTCATCATCACAAGTGACTATTTATTAAGTTCCAGCAGTCTCATCAAAATGAAACTAAACTATTCAAAAAGTATCTGAATTGGCATCACATCTTGGCTTGCAAATGATTTTGGTTTCCTTATATTCATTGTCCTAGTTTTTTTGGATTGTTGATTTCATCTACTGCATAGGGAATTTCATATGATGGAAAAAAGCATTTAGTACATTGTCTAACCTTTGTTTCATATTTCAGAATGTAATTATGCCAAAGGTAAATGGGTCTTGGATGATAATCGACCTTTATATTTTGGCTCTGGTTGTAAGCAATGGTTGTCATCTATGTGGGCTTGTCGCCTGACTCAGCGCACAGATTTTGAATACGAAAAACTACGTTGGCAACCGAAAGGTTGTAAAAGAGACGATTTCACGGGTTCCAAGTTCCTGGAGAGGTACATCTAGGTTTCTTACAAAGTTTTATATTTGTTTGCTGAAACTTGAAATTACTAGAGTTTGCTAAGGTTATATTGTTCCCCTGGTTCTTATGTTGCTATCTGTTTCATTTAATTAATCACAATGGTAAGAAAATCTGAAAGATTGCATTTGGATTTGGGTAGAGAATACGAAGGGAGGATTACAAATTACTCTGACTAAGAAGGATTTGAAATCCTCCAAAATGACTCTAAAATTAATATACAATGATTTGAAGTCCATTGTATAATGAGTTTACCCGAACACCAGCTAACTTTCAAAATTACAAAAAAAAACACCTTGAGAATTTATTGTCTTACATTTACTACTTCAAAAGGGAAAACCATTTCAACCCAACCTTCCCACCCCTTAAATTTATAAAAAATATTACAATTAGCCCCTCAATTTTATCACGGATTCGAACTTTTTTGATGTAGGGGCTTTTTTGTAATTTTGACAAGGGCGCGCTTTTTTTTATTGTCCCTTGGTGTTATTATATTAAATATCTTTGTGAATTGTCAGTATAATTACTCGCACGTTCTCCCCAAACGCAGAATGCATGACAAAACCTTAGCTTTCGTCGGCGACTCACTGGGTCGACAGCAGTTCCAATCCCTCATGTGCATGGTGACCGGCGGTGAAGAAAGGCCCGATGTCCTCGACGTCGGTTACGAATACGGCCTCGTCAAAGCCCGCGGCGCCGTGAGGCCCGACGGATGGGCCTACCGTTTCCCAACCACCAACACCACCATCCTCTACTACTGGTCCGCTAGTCTCTGCGACTTAGAACCCATCGACTCGTCCACCAATATTGCCATGCACCTCGATCGCCCCCCTTCATTTTTACGCCGTTTCCTTCCCAAATTTCATGTCCTCGTCCTGAACACAGGTCACCACTGGAACAGAGGTAAACTCAACGCCAACCGATGGGTAATGTACGTTAATGGCGTCCCTAACACTAATAGGAAGACTTTGGATATTGCGGGTGCGAAGAATTTCACGATTCACAGTATCGTGAAATGGGTCGATTCGCAGCTACCGTTGCACCCGGGTTTGAAGGCGTTTTTGCGTTCGATATCGCCGAGGCATTTTTTTAACGGGGATTGGAATACCGGGGGTACATGTGACAATACTACCCCTCATGGGAATGAAGTTATGGAGGACGAGTCTAGTGATCCTCTGGCTGCGGGGGCGGTGAGGGGAACTAATGTCAAGTATTTGGATATCACGGGTTTGTCAGAGTTGAGAGACGAGGGGCATATTTCGCGTTATAGTATTAAGGCCACGCCTGGGATGCAGGATTGCTTGCATTGGTGCTTGCCTGGTATTCCGGATACGTGGAATGAGATTTTATTTGCGCAAATATAAATTCGGCAGAGTTGACCGTGACCGTTGAGGTCGTTATAGACTTGACTCTCAACCTTTGTGGATCAAATATTTACCCTTTTACTCATTGAATGACGGGTTTACTGCTTTTTGGTAGTTCATGGGCCACACAATTATGGTATAGGATATTCATAGTAATTTGCCTCAATAGAGCTTTAGGTCAGTTAATTTTTGGTTGTTCTTGATACGCCATTTAATCCCCAAGTCAGATGGGAGAACATGCGTACTGAAATGAGCACATCTGCTCATGTTCTGTTGTATTATTACATGTAGTGATCGCTGTAGATGGATATGCCAAATTCTCAGATAATTAATATAGCAACAGTTGAATTGTTAGTTCTGTATATTGTTTGTGAATGGTATTTGGCGAAACATGAAAATTCGGAGTTGCCTTCGAAGGGGGCATATATGGCACTCATATTTTATAGAAACTGAGTTGGCGCAAGAATCAAGGAATTTAGGTGAATGACTCTGTTGAAATGCAAAATGCAAAGACCGAAATAATTCAATTAATTTTTCCAGTAAACTTTTACTTCTCCATATTGCTGGTACTCCATTGGTCTAGTTAGATTATGATCGTGTCAACATCTAAACTAAGTTATCTAAACTTTGGGTTCTCGCATGGTCGATAACCACAAAGCAAATAAATTTCTTTATTTTAAAAATTACTCTAAAAATCTATGAAAATCGACTAAAATTGTACGAATAAACTAAATAAAATAAATCACCGTCAAAACTAGGCTTCCCCATGCTATAAGTTGAAAATTGATATACATAGCCCTTTCATCTATGAAAGTATATACTATCAAACAAATTTATGTTGGTATAATCTTCTTTGTTGCTCACAATAGGCTCCCCACCAGTTCTGTACTATACATTTGCTTCGGGTGATAGAATGTCTTTCATGAGCATATCACTTATTGCTCGGTTGCTTTGTTGTCAACCTTCAACGGATATTAAACCAACTTTATAGACGATCAGCTCATGCAGTTTATTAAAAAGCCAAGGATTGATTTCGAGACGGCATTGGAGTACTGAAAATACCAAACACTTTCTTTTTTTAAACTCGACTCTGCTTATGCCTTCACAGAAATGGTTCTGTTCAATCTTGCAAATTACCTTTAATTGTTTGGAAGTTAATGCGCCAGCAGATGGAGAAGAACAACAGATTCTAGCATCGAAACAAAATCGACCAGTGCCATAATAAAGCCAACTGCCAAAACAAGAAATGAAGAGTCCAGAAAATAAAAATGAGACCCAGATATGGAGAGGCCTTAAAATTTAATCTTATTGAGCAAAATAGACAACCCATAAATGAAACATCAAAATGAATGCCGACACGGATGATAATTTGTATACGTTGGTTGCTCTTGTTTAATGGAACTAAATATATGCTATTAACACAGTACATAATTCATGAAATCACATTTATCCTTGAGGAGTTAACTGTATACCTCTCCTGGCCATGGAGCTAACCCAACTGTGTGTGTGTGTATGTGTGTGTGTTTTCGGTGCATTTGCAAGCTGGGGTAGAGTGAGGGGTCAATACAACAGTGACTTTGAAAGGTCAGAGTTTATTTTTGTCGAGAACTAAAATTTTCACAATAAAGAGCCTTGGCAAGTAAACCTTGTTGTACACATAGTTATAATATTACTTTCCCTCATTATATTGCAACAATACATTCACTCGAAGTCCGAATTTTCAAACACCAATACAAGTATACAACATATATTTGTTCCTTAAATGGGGAGTTCACATTTCACTGGTTACTGGCTTTAGAAATATATTTATTTAATTCAAATAAACAGAATTTTCTTCTTTACATTTTATGACATGGGTGTATGGAGCATATGTAATATGATTATGTGTCGAAAACTGTTGAGATTTCGAGCTTTTTAACTTTTGTGCGCATTTTCCAATCTGACCACAGTTCATCTTAAAGTTTCTGACGTATTCAACCTAGAGCAGGTCTAATAAGCAAGCAAACCATCTATATATTATTAATATACAGTTTTGACCATGCCCTAGAAGTTGAGATTTGAACAGAAATTGCGTGTATGGCTTTTTATTCATTATTTGATTGTCACGATTCTACTCATGAGGGCTTTACCATTTCAAAATTATATATTTCCTTGGTTGCTTACAGTTCTTTATGCCTCAGAACTATTAAATGCCAACGCACTAGGAAAAGCGACTCATTATATATCCGCCAAGATAATGAGTTCATTGTCAAATTATTATTTCTTCAAAAGACCATATAGTCTTAAATTGAATTTCCTTTTCTTTCTCTCTTTGTCCATAACCAAAACCCTTGACTTTGACACCTAGTGTAGAATAAATCTGAGAGGAGCTCCTCTAATTAAAATTCTAGAAAGGGCTTACTTTGCAGATATATCCCGGGCGTTGCCTACACGTCATTCCCCCACAAGCCACAAAGGCCGGTTAACAGTTGGTGGGAATAAGATGGATGGCTGGTGATTCATCTGATGAACCTCTTCATGAATTCTTGCGTTTCAAGCTGAATTGATCCAGCAGACAGTTTATTAAATGCTAGCTTAGGTAACGGAAATAAATAAATATTATTGACATTTTTTTAAAAAATAACTTCAAGCACATTATGAGAGAGAGTAAAAACATTCAGGTATAACTCCGTGGGTAACGAGTGGTTAGACTGTACAAACCTTTGACTAGCAGTTGAAGCAGGACACGCAGCAATAATACTAAAGAGATAACCCGAATAACATGGATGCTTTGCTTCAAGAACCTGCAGGCAGAATAAGCGAACTTCGCCTCAAATTTTGATAATTTGGAAAATTACACGCCCACACCAATTGAAATGCTATTTCTGAACATCTAATATGATTCATGCATATAAAAGAACAAAATAAGCTACCAGTACATGTATCCACATGCATCTGCAGAGGTCAAACTGTTCAGTGATATGTTACTCGAGTCTCTCTGCACATAGTTCAGAACATAAAGCTGCAGATGTACGTATCAAGAGTTGTAATGGGTTATTGATATTGAAAATCTGAACAGGAAAGTCCTAGAACCTCTTGTAACCAAGGGATATGATGATGGAGTACGATACAACTGCAAGAAGCAGTGAGGTGCAAATAAACTTTACACAAGGATTCAAATTTAACATTTTTCAAGATCGGACACATGAAGATAACTTGTGATTAACTGCATTTTTCCAGACCGATAGACCATTTGTTTTTAAAAAAAATAAAAAACAGAACTATCGACAGCAATAAAATACTAAGTTTTAGATTTAAAAAAATAGAACTATCGGCATTAATAAAATACTAACTGAAAACGCCCAAGCAGTGCAAGGATAAATGCCATGTGCAATCTCACTTAAAGAACCCATTGGAAACTTTCAATTATCTGAAATTTTTGAAATTGGAAACATACTGAAACAAAAAAACTCAAAACTCTCCAATCCAGAAGTACATTTCCGTCTAACTGTACAATTCCCTTTTTTTGTGTGTGTTGTGTGTGTGTGTTCTTTTTTGTTCCCCCCTCCGGCTAGAGATAATGTGTATCCCAGTCTGACCTGGTAGTACCTTTACCACTTCATTATGCATATTATCTTTGGTCTCTCCAAATTCTACTTCTTTGACTATTTATATTTTCCCAAGTATAATTGCAATTTTATTAAAACTGCTTTCTTCTCAATAACAAAATTAGTAAGTATTCATTTCTAGTAACAACTCACAAAGTTGTTCCAAGTTTTCATTTCCAAGCCATTGATATACCGGACTATGTATTGACAGCAGCAGATATTAACAATTTTCAGAATTCTAGGCCCCATAGGATGAGAAATTATAGAATACTGCCAGCATGGTCACAAGTAATCTAACACTTATCATAACAATATGTGAGATACCATGAAAAGATATCAAGTGCATTGAGCTATCTATAGTTCTGAACAGTAACATACCCGAACATACACTGACAATGGTTTTGTTATTGAGGTGAATTTCAGGAAACAAACAAACATTAATAACTAGCATCTAGGAAAATTAACAATATCCATCGTAATTTATTTTTCTGTTCGGTCTAACATAGAACGAGTAAGAACACAAGCTAAGCAAATACGATACAATGAACAAAAAATTGCACATCGAGTAAGAATGTGAAAAAAAAAAAAACTAACCAAGATTTTTTGGAAGCCGTGCATCTGTCCATTATTTTTCAAGCTCCCATGAAACATAGCGACTTGCCCTTCATGTTAAATAAACCTTTTTCGTACCCTCAGTTAGGTTAAATCCTTTATGGAACATTTCATTCATCCACATTCTAGCCTCTTCAGTCCGGCCATCTTTGGCTAAACCATGTACAATTATATCATAAGTCCATCTATTTGGCTCATACCCTCTCTCACTTAATTTTTCCAAAAACTTACGAGCATTGCCCACTCCTTTCATGCTTAATTTTCTCAACAGCATATTATTAGTGTATATATCTATGTGAAAACATTGCTGAATCAGCTTCTCCAACTCCTCATAATCATAATTCCCTTCAACAGAACCAGAAAACACACCAACAACGTGACCCAACGCCCAACAGGCTTGTGATGGATTTCGCGTATGAGTCAAATAAGCCCAAGCCCTGTATACTTTCCTAGTTCTTAACGCATGCAGCAGAAATATATTCCCGATAAAGGAGGAAATTGGACGGCCCACTTGAGTCATATCATTCACAAGATCCAAAGCTTTATAATATTGACCCATATCACAATACACCTTTATAAGTTCCTCGTGACATTCGATACTCGGTATTAACTTGTTTGCCTTCATATCATCCAATACCTGTGAAGCATACTCTGGTTTTTCGGCTTTGCAAAGACCAGTTATCATAGTGTGCCACAATTTCCTATTATGCCATTTCATGGACAAATCATGGAACAAATTCAAAGCATGAGCTATTCTCCCGCTCTTCAGATAACTCTGCAACATTAAAATGTTAGAATTCGAATCCGGTTCGATACCACTCCTTCTCATCATTTCATACGCTTGTCTAGCCAAATCGGGTCTCTTAGCATAGCCAGCTCCATCAATGAAAAAATTGTACACGGTCGACGTGGACAGCTGTTTACGAGCAAGCTGCATCTCGAGCAACCCGAAAAATTGATTCTCCGAATTTTCGCCTTTACATAAGCAACATATCACTTCTCTTAACAATATCCTATTCGGCGTATAACCCTTTTCTTGCATTTCAATCAGTAACCTAGCCGCAATACCTCCTCTTCTCGACTTACTAAACCCACTAATCAAACTCATATAAGTACTCCTCCGAGACGTTTTATTCAAAGTGTTGGTCAGCCCGTGTACTAAGTACCCTTCTTCAACCTGCCCGGACCGGCAAAGATCAGATATGAACTTGTCATACGTCAAGTTATTAGGCATGACTTTCTGATCCAACGTAAAAAGAACCAACTCCTTCATCTTATCAAGCCTCCCATCTCTACACAGAGCATCAGCAATTATCGAAAACGTCTTTTGCCCAGGTATATACCCCTGTTCTATTGAATTCTTCAACACACGATAAGCATCGTTAACACTAGCATCCCCTAATAAAGTATTTATAAGATAATTATAAGCCATGTAATTAACAGAGAGCCCGAACTCAGCCCGCGAATCGTACAAGTCCAACGCGATATCCATTCTCCCAGCCTTGCATAAGAAGCACAAAGTAGCGTTCATAGTAACATTATCCGGCAATATCTCCTTTTCTTTCATGTCCGCCAACATATCGTAAACCTCCTCCATCCGATTCTCCCTCAAAAGCCTGCAAATCAACGTGTTGTAACGAAATATATCCGGAACATACCCCTCGACGGCCTGCTTATCTTTCAAGAATCCCAATGCGTTGTCTAATTTCCCAGCCTTGACGAGGTCCCTAATCCAAACACCGTACGCGTGGTCCATCGAGATCAAACCCATCCTCTGAAACTCCTCGACTAGCAGCGCAGCCCGCTCGAACTGATTATCCTTACACAGGGCCTCGACAAAGATGCCCACAGCTGGATCGCTCAATTGCTTACCATCGTCGTCCTGAACTAGGCCACGTAAATATTCTTCGCCCCTCCCGAGCTCATTCTGCTTGCAGAGACTCTTCATCATGATCGAATGCGTGATCTCATTCTGGAAACCACGGTTTCGAATCTCCCTGGCAACGGTCTCCACGACATCAAAATAGCCCTGCTCGACGAGGGAGTTCAAGAGAACGTGGTAGGCAAGCCCGTCTAAGTCCACACCCATGAAACGCATTTTACCGAACACCTCGAGTGCGATTTCGGGTTTTCCGGCTACAGCATAACCGATGACCAAGACATTGTAATATCTGATTTTGTGAACGTACCTCTGTTTCATATAGTTCTGAAGAAAGTCTAGCATTAAGCTCATTAGCTTCGCTCTGGAGATGATTCGGAAAATGGCGTTGAATGTGGCTCGGGTGTGGTGAAAGCCCTTCTGCCGGCCCGCCCAATCGAAGAATTTCAGGCAGGAGAGGACGTCTTTTTTTTCGTAATTCAATACGTCTAGAATTAGGGTTTCGGAGAGTCCGAGATTCAGGCGGGAAAGGGCTGAGTCGGCGACGGACTCGTCCTGAGTGCGGAGGATTTCGAAGATACGGTCGAAGATGGGTTTCTTTCGAGACATAAACCATTCTCGAAAATAGTAACCGGCTTCTTTTGGATGTATCTCGGATTGAGATCCATTTGAAGGTACAAGATCAGAGGAGGAAGGAGATAAGGGATAGGAGGAGGAAAAAGGGTAAGAATTGGGCGTCAATGAGGTGACGAAGAGGAGAGCGGCGGTAGTGTTATTGGCGGCGGCGGCGGCGGCGGCGGGCGGCGGGCAGAGGAGGGCTCGGGTTTGCCTTGCGTATCTGAGTGTTTGCATTGTTTGTTTCTGTTCGTGATATGTATTAAATGGTGTAAATATTATCCTAAGATTATTGGGATGGTGGACTGAGGGAGCAACTGGTGGGCATGGTGAATTCCAGCGAACTTGAATTGTGGGCGCCGGCGGAGGGAGTAGCAGAGATAGGGCACGACGGCGACGAAGAATAGATGGGAGTATTAAAAAGTGCGGCTAAATAGCTTAAACCCAGTCCCTGTAAAAACAACTCTGTCATAGCGAAAATATTATTTATATTTCTGCTTCAGAAAATACAATGTATACTTGATAGTTAAATTTATCCTGCTAATTTAATTTATCATCGTATATAATTAACATATATCAACACATATTATCATATATAATTGATATATAAAATTCTAAAATGAAAAATATAAACCTAAAACGAAAAACTAAACCCTAAAAATAGAATACTAAACCCTAAAATAAAAAATTAAACACTAAAATTGAAGATTAAACTCTAAATCCTAAATTTCTATCACATATTTTTTGACACATATCATCACATATAACTAACACATATCATCACATATAACTGATAGAATGATAGATATTTGTCGGGACCCTAAAATGAAAAATTAAATAAAAAATGAAAATAAAAACTTAAAATGGAAAATTAAACTCAAAAAATGCAACACTAAACCCTAAAATATAAAACTAAACCACAAAATGAAAAAATAAACCTAAACTCTAAATTTTTGTCACATATCATCACGTATAACTATCATATATCATCACGTATAACTACCATATATCATCACATATAACTGAATGATAATATATCTTTATAGGGTGCACCTAACAAGGTGCACCCAGGTGCACCTAATAAATTGTCGTGATTTATATAGTCCAATATAGGTTTTGTAACGTTCCAAATATATAATTCAATTTCATTTTCCTTTTTTAAACAAATTTAATTGCGTATATAATATTAAATTTTTATTTCGGTATAATACTTCTATATTGAATATTATATTTAATGGTTATGTTAAACCCAAATATTGTAGAAAGTTTATTATATAATTTGTTCTCTCGGTTATATTTTTAGGGATGTGGCTATTTTCACCCCAAATTTTACTAATTTTATTATAATCGCTATATTCACCCTATATATTTTATATTAATTATTATAATTATAATTATTTTTACTAAATAGGCCCCTTATTTTCTCCTTTACCATTAAGTATATATAAAAAAAGCCATCTTTGCCACATTCTAATCGAAGCTCCTACACGAGTTATACAAAGACTTACGTGCTTTTAAATGAGTGCTAGGAAAAAAAAATTGTCTCTTGAAATATTACGAAATTCGAGCTTTACCTCTCAAACTATTTTTTCTATTAAGTTGTCTACTAAGGTTTGAGCTTTTTTTAGTTTACTTTCTGAAGGTCAATTCATACCATAAAATTGACGAGCGTCATTTTCACGACTTACACGCGAGATCCATGAGGGCAGAATCATCATTTTAACTTACTAGATGCCTCCCTACATCATCACATGTGGCTCACATGCTTCCCCCAAATCTCAATACTCATTTAATTATTCTGCCTCAAAACTCGAATCGGTAAAAATAATAAATAAAAAAATCATGAGTTGGAGGTGCGAAAAGGTGGTGACCAAGATGGCCCGCATGGAAGAGAATGCCACGATTATGGTAAGTGGCCCAACTGCGATTTTTATTACACGCGCGCGCGCGACACCACACACAACACACAACACACACACCACACACACACATATATATATATATATATATATATATATATATATATATATATATATATATAGAGAGAGAGAGAGAGAGAGAGAGAGAGAGAGAGTTGGTTCAAATGAAAACCCGTCATTATATGTGAACCTAGGGACTCATCTACACCATAGATTCATTTAATCCAAGGGTTATATTTAATTCATAATTTGTGTTTAAAAATGGAAAATATGAAATCCAAAAGTTGGTTTATTAATTGAGAGGGGCAAATTACAATAATGGTCAATTGTATATTATCTTTCCTTTTCTTTTAAAAGGAAAAAAAGATTGTATTTTATCTTCATTTTTTTAAAAAGGAAACAAATATTTTTTATAAAAATTATTAATTTACTTAAAAATAAGATTAAAAGTAAACTAATGACATTCTTAAGTAAATTACTCGTGTATTAATAATATTATAATATAATAAGATTGATTTTATTAATATATTAAAACTGCTTTTTTACTACACTAACAATACTTTTTCTGTTGAACCAATAATACAATAAGAGTGATTTTCTTATGTAGTTGCAGTGTTTTTTTACTACACTAAAAATGTTTTTACTATTGAATCACTAATATACTAATTTGATTTAGTTTTTGACCTAATATAAAAGTATTCTTGTCCAAGGAAAACACACCTCCAACGTAATAAAAAAACACTAATTTGATTTAACTTTTGGTCTGAAATAAAAGTATTCTTAATCAAGAAAAGAATCATCCTAAAGTATAAAAAGCACCACCAATGTAATTAAATAAAAAATAATTTGTAAAAAAGCACCAACAATTTTCTTAGAAGCACTCGTCACTATCACCAACACAGTTATATTTGAACAAAAGCACCAATAAATACTTGCAGAAGCACTGTGTGATGTTCAAAAAAGCACTGTGTAAAGTATTCTCAAAGCAGCAGAGAAATTGGATGTGACAGCACCAATTTCGTTGACGAAAATTCAAACTCAGCTTTGAAAATTGAAACCCTCGTCATGAAACCTTTAACACCGCCACGCCCATGGGTTTTAGACCGAAAAAATAAAAAGAGAATTTTAACAACCACCACTGCGATCGGAGCCCACTGACGGAGACATCCCCGATGGTGAGATTGGATGCCATCATCGATCCAGATTGCAAATCTGGGCTATCGTGTACCCTCGCAATATTGTATACCCAGAAAATGTATATGAATTGAACGTTGCTTTCAGCAAAACAACGTATATGAATTGACAGCCTTCGAAAAATATAGGGAAATCTGCAGCATAAAACTTAAGAGTTGGCACTTTTTCATATATATCGGTGCTTTTTGAGTGATCGAACGGTGCTTTCAAAAAAGTAACGAAAATATTTTTCTTTTTTTTCTTCAAATAATTGCGTTTATTGTAATGGATACTAGTATTGTGCCCGTGCACGATATTTTTTCATTTTATTTTATGTAAAATAAAAATAATTATTTTAAATGTATTAAAGTATTTAAATAAGTAATTGTATATATGTATATTTATGTGTGTGTGTGTGTGTATTTTGGTGAGAACCATCACTGGTTCTCAAATTAGAAATGATTTTTACCATAACTACTCCATTTATATAAATCATCTAAATATTATTTAAAGATCGAACAGTATTGAAAATAATATAACCTGGTTCATAAAAGAATTGTTATTAGACGAAATGTAGTTTATAAATTATGAAAAAATTTCTTATACACAACTTTTGTAGTTTTGTTACAATATTTATTCTCATCATCGTCGATCAATATTTATAAACTCTTACAATTGGTCACCCTTGATATCAAGGCTGACAAATCAGTCGTGTCGGGTTCTTATCGGGTCGGCACAATAAGGCACGACACGATAATCATAGGCACGAACACTACACGATAAGCTTATCGGGCCAATAATCTAAACCCGAATCACGACACGCTAAAAACATGAAAAGTACGACACGGTACGATAGGCACAATAAACAAAAATACTGAATTTATTTAATCTTACCCGTTAAGCACATTAGGCCCGTTAATTAATAAAATACATGATTTTCTTAATAGATATAATAAATATCTATAAAATTATCAATACAAATTGTCAAATACATTTAAAATTATAGTATGAAAAATGTACTAATGATAAATTAAATATCACACATACTAACAATGAGTAAATGAACATAAAAGGGGAAAATTAAAATATTATCGGGTCTTATCGGGTTAGCGCGTTATCAACTCATTACTTAACGTGTCTTATCGTTTCAGCACGATAAGGCACGAATCTAATAAGCCTCAACCCATAGCCTGTTATTTTGTGTTGTGTTCATGTCGGTCAATCATGTCGTGCCTCATTTTTCCACCCCTACTTGATATAGCAACGTACAACTGATCATGACTGAAAACTAGAATTTTCAGGAAAAATTCAAACGTGTGAGAGAGATTGTCCTTGAATTTGTTGATTATCATACTATATGACATAATCAGAGGAAATTGTCGCCGTTGGAATTTGAAAGGCAAGCTCGAATTAGATGGTGTGACAATCATTTTAGGGATGAACAACAATTCACCTGCATTGCTTCCTTGAGAAATATTAGCCTATACAATATGATCGTCAAGTTTTGTAACAACCAACATACACAACACAAGGAAATGAATCAATATTTCTCAACAACATGAGTGGAGTTCTAATTTTTAGTTTTAGCTCATAGTTCGGCAATCCATAACACTTAATGGTGTTTAGAAACTTTGGTGAGTGAATATCCTACAATATGTCAATGTTTGAATCGGAACTTTAATTCTCCATTATTTTATGACATCCTATATTTATTAATCAAATCGACGACATCAAGTGTTAGGGATTGAATAGCACGACCCTCCAAATAAGCGAAACATTCAGTAGTTTTTTCAAATTGTGGATATGTGTTGGCCACAATTGACGGAACATGATCACCATCATCTTTCAATAATAGATAACCTGGATTTCAATTTGAGCGATACCATCATTTGGTCCTCCAATTATTTTATCTCGTATACTATTTATCGAATTGAAAATTTTTCTAACTTGACACAATCGGGATCTGAATTGTGATTTTGCAGCACCACATTCTTGGTCAACTTCAAAACCATGTAATGAGTCCATAAATGCGAAAATTTGATCATCATGTGAAATATGTCTGGTCCAGCGCCATTTGGAACAACCGGCAAAATTTGATGAAAATCTCCACAAAGAATTATTATTTTGTTACCAAATGAAAGCTGCGTATTATAATTATTTTGCGATCTCATCACGTCTTTCAATGTTTTGTTCAGAGTATCAGAATAATGGCTATGCATCATTGGAGATTCATCCCAAATAATGAGATGCGCATCCACCATTAATTTTGCAAGTGGAGTACCAGGAAACATTGAGATCTTGTTGGATATTAAAAGGAACCCTAAATCCGGAATGCCTAATTCTTCCTTTCGAAATAAGAGAAGTTATGTCGTTAGATATTACATTAACAATTTCACTATTAGATTTGTAGAAAGCGTCCTCTATATCCATAAATGAGAAATATACCACCCTTGGTTAAATGTATTGCATCCATGACTTTATCAATTTTGGCAGAAATGTATTAAAATATTTAAATAAGTAATTGTATATATGTATACTTAAGTTGTATGTATGTATGTATGTATGTATGTATGTATGTATGTATGTATGTATGTAT
>BMAC01000009.1:588533-605511 GCA_014905375.1 Phtheirospermum japonicum | reverse complement strand
AAATCCAAGTCCTATTTTTTTAACTTAATTATTTTTCCAAAAAAAAATTCGAAAACGTGGACTTTGATTCCTTTACGAGGATACGTAGGCCAGTTTATTCTAATATTAAGAGTAAAACATTTAATTTTTAATATTAGAATTAAAATCAAGTCTTTATTTTTTTAAATTTATTTTTCTCAAAAAAAAAAAAAAATAGAACTCTGTCCTTCAGTCGATCGACTACTTTTAGTCGATCGACAAACCAGTCGATCGACTGCATGGTCGACTGATACTCAAAACCATAACTCTCTGTCTTTCAGTCGATCCAAGCAGTCGATCCTAGTCGATCATCAGTCGATCGACTGCAAAAAAAAAAAAAAAACCGCCGATTAACCGCGGTTAACAGGTTAACCGCCCGGTCGGTTAACCGGTTTAACCGTAACCTTAACCGATTCTCAACCGATTAGGTTACAGTTAAACCAAAACCGGTTAATTAACCGACCGGTTATTAACCGTCCGGTTATAACCGGTTTAATACCTCTACACGAGTGAGCTCCAACCAAAAATTCCACCAAAAACAGTTCAGGAGGTTAAGTACAAAATTCGTACAGGTTAGAAGGTAATTTTCACGGAAAAAAAAAAAAATTAGGATGCGGGTAAAAACTTTTTTTCACTTGGAATAATTTGGCCTCACCTTTCAATCTCTCGTTTAGTACGCCAGTCTTCACATCCAACTCCTCCATCCCTTCATTCTCCAGCACCACTTCATTCGTATTCTCATCGTCGCATCCACCAGCAAACAGACTCCACTATTTCCTCTTCCACCTCTCCCTCCGTCGCCGCCATCCTCACCCTCCAGAACCCACCGAGGATCCCGTCGAACTCTGCTGCCATGACCCTCGGGTATGAAATACTGTTACTTTTCACTTGTTGCTGATATAGATTAGGTGAGAATTGCTGCCTCACTAGTTCTAAGCTGTTTAACTTGCCTATTGAAACTAATGTTTATGTGGTGAAAGTAATTTAGCTTAAAAGGTTCAATTTTATGTCCAATTTGTTGCAATCTCCAGATCCCCTTCGTTAATGTCCATTTCAGAAACATAAAAATCGTTCATCGATAAATTATGAATGGGTTGCTTAGTTTTTAAATTAAAGTTTTTTATTAAGAAAGAAAATAGCTACTAAGCTTACATAAACTCTTACACATGTTTACTTTTTCAGTGTTATCTGAATTTTAGAATTTCTGAATTGTATTTTTTGTTTTAATTAGTAAAATGATATCAATGTGGCAATAAAGGTGCACAGTGCAAAAGATGTGGTAACAAGGTAGAATGGGGCTAGTGTATACATTTGCAATACACCATGATACCAATGTACACACTTGCAATACATAAATGATATCAGTGTATACATTTGCAATACACCCATCTTATGTCAACCGGGTGTTGTCCGGTTCTCGAGGAGTTGACCGTCGACATATTATATGTTGAAGTGACTTGCTTTAATGTATTGTCGTGCACAATAGCTAGTCTTGTTATCCATTCATCTTTTGTTGACCTTTTTAATAATAACGACGTATCGGTTGGGTCCTTAAAGTTCATAATTGAAGCAGATGTCAATATTGACAACAATGTGCTACTAGACTGGGATGAAAGATGATGATGTTTATGTTGCACATGGCTGGGGAGTTGATGGGCATTTCATTACTTGAAGACTTGCTCATGTTATTAACCTTCTTTTACTAGGTTTATTGTTCATGAGATTCTTGTTTTTTACAGCTAGCTGATTAATTCATCTTAATTAATTTGTTTCAGACGAGGTTGACTAAAGCAACAACAGATGTTGTGTCTCAACTTTTGGCCGATTATGACGACCTCACGGGCTTGTGCTCCTGGGCCGTGCTGTATTACAAATGATGCTCTTCATGTGCATAATTCTTCTTAACTATTCTTGACTTGACATTATTGTACAGATGGTTTGGGCTAACCGAGCAAAAGCATGGGAGGCCTGCAACAAGATAGCATGTCCGAATATGTAAGTTTGTAGCAATCTACGAACGAAATGAATCAAAAGTAACTGCAGACCGTTGAGTTTTGATCTAATTACAAAAAAACCCAGTTATATAGTAAAATTACAAATACACCCTTAAAGTATTACGAGCACCTCTTTTTACCTCTGGTTTGCTGTAAATTATCTGAAAAATTTGCGAGAAAACTAATATCACGATTATTATTGTAGGAAAACTGCTTCTTAGTTGTCATTGTAGGGAAGGAACAAAGATATTTGAGAGACATTTATTTAATTTTCTAAAACTGATTCTTTTCTAGTATATGAATAGTAAGACTTTTTTAGCAAATGAACAATTTGCCAATATTTGTTTTGGTTTTGTTTTGAGATGTTTTGGTTATGCATTAGGGAAATGGTTTGATTTTGCCTTACATTTAAGGGGATAACTATAATATGTTTATGAACCTACGGGGGATATAATATGTGTTGTTTATGACCAGGGAAATACAAGACAAAATCGAACTTCAAGTTTTATGTTTTTTCTTGTAATATATGCTTGGAATAAGCAGAAGACCCAATTTTGACTTGTTGTGGCCACTTGTTCTGCTGGTCGTGCTTTTAATAGGTGTCGAACATCGATTCGTCTAATAGAGAGTCCGTTTGTAAGGTTGAACGTGCCGTACGGGGCGAAGTTGTTGTGTCGGAAGCTTTTTAGAATGGGAATATAGTCGAAGTTTTGATATTGAGCTGTGTTGAGTTTCTTTTATTATGTTTGGTGAATGCTGCAAGGATGGAAAAGGAGAGCTATGTATGCGCTTTCATGTTGGAAGCATACTGCATAAGAATGATGAATGGATATGTAGGGATTATGTAATAAGCATAGTAAAAATTTGTTTATAGAATCAACTCTTTTGTTGTAAACAAATAACATAAATAGACAAAAAAGCGGTATTCGAACATTATATTGAAAATGAGTGGCAAACCAGGTTATCGTGCCGTGTTCATGTTGCACTATTGTCTTTTCTTATTTTTTTTTTATCTTATTTGATTATAAATGTAACAATAAATATAAATTTAACTAAATTTAGAATTTCGTGTTTTTCGTGTCGTGTCTTATTTGTCCTTTTCTCTGTAACCGTGTTTCTTATCGTGTCGTGTTCATTCGTGTTATCGTGTGGTGTCACCCACTGTCTCCCCTAATTGAAAGCGGTGTTTGATCCTACATGTTATTCTCATTCTCCATATGTTTTGCTTGAATTGATAGAGGATATGTTTAAGTTTTGCTCAAATCCTATAACTTAAATGCTATTTGCTAGTTAAGCCTTTGTCGTTTCTATTAATGAACTTAACTTTCATGACTTATCTGCACCCTTCTCTCATGAACTTACTTTTTTGATTATGGGTATGTTTGGCGGACAAAGCTGATAAACTAGCTGATAGCTAAAAAGCTAGCTGATGATTTATAAGTTATTTGAGAGCTGATAGCTGAAACGCTAGCTGATCTAAATAAAAGCGTTTGACAAATTTAGCTGATAAGCTGGCTCCAAAATACAAAATTACACAAAAGTACATGTTTAAAATAATAGTGTTAATGCTATTTTTTATTTATTTTTATATAATATTAGGATTGTAAATTTAATTATTATTGTTTCTGTTATCAATTTCATTATATATATATATATATAATTTTAAATATTTGCACAATACATTTATAATGGATTGGGGATAGTTTTTTCTTTTTCCTTTATACGCCAATTTATAGTCAAGCTAATAATAATAATAATAATAATAATAATAATAATTTCACAATACTAGAATAATTCTTAGATATTTATCTAATAATTAATAAAGTGGTGAAATTAAAAAAAATTAATATCTAACGAAATAATAATAAAATGGTTAAAATAGGAATAAAATCAAAAAACTCCATGAGTTTATTTGAAACGCTTGTAATAGTAGCATTTGAGATAAGCTCAGACTTTTCGAATAAGCTAATGAAACTAAACAAGGCTTATTTAAATACAGAGAGAAGTCCTCTAAATAAGATATAAGCCAACTTATTATGCTTACCAAATATACACTAAATCAACGTAGCCGTGAACTTTCACTTGACATTCCAAAATTTGTATTATGTCTTTTAAAAAGGAAAAGTTTACTTGAGGATTAGCGGTTGTGGTAATCTATTATTATATGCCATAATCTCAATATTATAAATTGTGATAATCTTATTCTCGATCATGTAATTTTTTAAAAACATAAATTTTTGAAAACATAATTTGCTGCAAATGTATACTACGATTAGTGTGTTAAAAAAAATATCTTAGTTGGGTTGACAACCATTAAAAACATGGATGTAAAGCAAAAAGAAAAAAACTTACTTGAAAATTATCAGTAGTGGTAACCATATTTATTGGATGTTGTAATTTGATTATTACCGTGTGGTGAAATTCTACTTGCAAAGAACATACTAAGATTACTACCACTGATAATAAAATTACTGGTACTGATAATATGATTACCACCACTGATAATAAGATCACAACCACTATAATAACTAGTGATAATATGATTAATACCACTGGTGATGAGATTGCTGGTACTAGTAATAAGTTTACTGATACCAGTAATTTATTGTCAGGTGTGGTAATTTTACATTACCAGTTGTGTTAATCTTATCGCAACCGGTAATAATCTCATTACTATATGTGACAATTTTACTATTATTGGTTGTGATAATTTATTATTATAGTAATGTGATAACTACATGTGGTAATCTTAGATTACTGGATGTGATAATCTTACTACTTGTAGTAATCTAATTCTTGCAACAATTATATTTTCGTATTTTGAATAACTGTTTGTGATCTTATGCTATATGCGGTAATCTTAGTATTGTTGGTTAGGCTAATTTATTACTCATTGTATTAATATTTAGATTGTGATCATCTTATCATAATCAATAATAATCTAATTAATGTATGTGGTAAT
Organism: Phtheirospermum japonicum; assembly: GCA_014905375.1. Taxonomy (NCBI): domain Eukaryota; kingdom Viridiplantae; phylum Streptophyta; class Magnoliopsida; order Lamiales; family Orobanchaceae; genus Phtheirospermum; species Phtheirospermum japonicum. The sequence continues at coordinate 600,537 of BMAC01000009.1, read as the reverse complement.
CTTATATTATTGATTGTGGTAATTTTTTACCAGTTGTGGTAATTTCATTATTATTGGTAACTTGTCGTAAATCTAGGTATATGGCCGCTCATTGAAAATAGTGCCGGCCGAAGACGAGGCTAGTACCGGTTGATTCAAAATAAGTACAAGAACAAATTTAAGGTTAAACGGATGTCGGAGTTGGCCGGAATTGACGCCAGAAATTTACTGATTTTTTGTGTGAAAAAAAGTTTGAAAACCAAGATTTTGACCGACGATTCAATGGGGCAAATAAATTCCGATTGACCTGAAAACTTGTAGTTATACTCTAAGTAATAACAGAAATTTTTTGTGTGAAACTTTTTTTGAAAACCAAAATTTTGACCGACAATTCAATGGGGCAAATTAATTCCGATTGACCTGAAAATTTGTAGGTATACTCTAAGTAATAATAGAAATCAATGGTGAAAATTGTAGGCTAACCGGAAATCAGACCTGGCCGGAATCGGCACCGGAACTATCTTATTTTTCTATGTGAATAAAATGTATAATTAAAACTTTGACTAACAATCCAAGGGGCAAATGGACTCCGATTGATCTGATATGTTGCAGATAGACTTGAAATGATAACAAAAATCTAAAAACTTCAGTTTAAACGGATATCGATGTCGTTAGATTCTGAATTTCTATATGAAAAAAATTATAAAATCAAAATTTTGACTGTCGATTTAACGAGTCAAATGGACTCCAATTGATTTGGAGTGATTTAGGTAGATTCAAATATTAACATAAATCAATGCTAAACTGTTCAAATTAAACTGTCATCGGAACTTTGCGGAATCGACACCAGAGGTTTCTAATTTTATTGTGAAAAAACTGTAAAATCAAAATTTTGAATGCGATTTATTGGGACGAATGACCGATTGACCTGAAATTTTGCAGGTAAACTCAAAACAATAATTGAAATTTTACAGGTAGACTCAAAACAATAATTAAAACTAATGGAAAAAATTTCAGATTAAACAGACTTCACAACTCGCTGGAATCGAGGCCAAACTAATAATTGAAAATAATATTAAAAATTTTATGTTAACGTCCGATTCGCTGAAAATCGACGCTAAAAGTTTGTATTTGAGGAGAGAGAGAGAGAGAGAGAGAGAGAGAGAGGATGGAATGATCTTATATAAAATATACAAAATATTTTTGTCACATTGATTCAAAATATAACTATCGAGAAAAAAGAAAAAAATTTTGACATTTAATAGGTAAAAATTCCTTATGTTTATATTTATGGATCAATTTCCTTATTTCTCAAGCCAAATCAAATTGAATACATGCTATTTAATATCTACCAAACCCCAATGTCAAAGTTCTATGAGAAAGGAGTCTGTATATCATGGACCCGAAACCATCTAAATATGGTGCACCCGGTCCTCCAATTTATTCCACGTCTGCTCACGGTTCATGCACCTTCCTTTTCAGCTCACGTTCAACGCGCCTCAAAAACAGAAAATCCCCCTGCAAATTCCCGCTGCAACTTCACATCTCTCCGCAACTTCCTTTTCGAACAATCTTTTTTTCTCCCAGACGCTGCAACAACTTCCTCCAAGCAATTTTCAACTTCTCCCAGATGCTGCAACAATTTTCTCCCAGCAAATTTCTCCGGCAATTTTCATAATCTCCAACACTATTCTCCGCCTGTAAGTTTTTGATTTTTTTCCCATTCAACTTTCAGTTCGGTTCACACACTGGTACATATTTCAGCATCGATTGATGTTGTTTCATCGTCGACTGATAATGATTCATCACAAAACGCTTATTACTTCACAAAATTTAATTATATACTTTCGATTCTTCCGATTCTAGGGTTTAGCCATCAATTGATGTTGRTTCATCTGTATTTTAACTATATGMTTTCGATTCTATAGTTCAAYCATCGATTCTCTGTGTGATGATATCTGCATGTTCTATGTTTCAAAAATTGTGATAAGATTTTATATGTACATTTTGATGATATGTGCAAGAACAATCTGATGATATGTGCAAGAACAATGTGATGATATGTCCAGATCTGAGCGATGATATATCATTTGTGAACCTCTGATTACTTTTTTTCTGCGAATATATGAGTTTTGATATAGTAGTGATGCTATGTGCACAATTTCTGTAATGATATGTTTAATATATGTATAATATTATATCATTTGTGAATTTTTATTTTACTGCAAATATATATTAACTCTTATGATGATATATACACTTTCTGTGTGATGATATATTCATGTTCTGTGGAATGATATCTTCATGTTCTGTATATGAAAATCATATGCCTAATGATATTTACATATTGTGTGAGAAAATATGTGTGATATATGTATAAGATGTGGGTGATGATATTTTCATGTCGTCTGTGATGATGCATTTATAATGTGTGTTATAGTATGTATGATGATGTTTTATTTTATTTTATTTCTTTTGTATGTTTAATTGTAGAAATGACTAAGAAAATACAAACTGTAACTAGAGACCAACTAGATACACCAATTCTAGTTGGTAATCCCCTGAGAACAAGGCTTACACTTCAAGAAGAAGACCTGCAGATGAGAACATACAAAAGCAGAAAAAAGAAGAACGCTGAAAAGATGAAAATTCACAAACAAACACCTGAAAAAACTGAGGTTTAAAAAAACAGGTTCTGAAATTCAAGTTTTAAAACAGGTTGTTAGTGACAAAAAGACTCAGATTGTGAAGAAAACACGATTGACGAAAAAGAAAAAGGTTTGCTATTTTTATTACTTTTCTACTTTGACAAAAGTAATATTTATATTCCAAATTGAAATTAACACAGTTACAGTTGTGCGCTGATATGCAGGTTGCACCCGTTGAAGACAAAAAAAAATGAGAAAAAAGAAAAATTAAAACCATCTGAGGTTTGAATTTTTTAACAATAATTTTAATACACTACTGTCATGTTCATGTGATGATATGTAAATGGCGTGTTTGATGATATATGACTGGTGTATGTGATATATGTGATTATTTGTGTTTGATGTATTAGATGATATGTAGTTGATGTATGAGATGGTATGTGGTTGGTGTATATGATGGTATGCGTTTAGTGTATGTGATGGTACGTGGTTGGTATATAGGATAATATGTGACTAGTATAAGTAATGATATGTGGATACTATATGTGTCTAGTATATATGATGATATGTTCCTGGTGTATAGGATGATATGTGATTGTTGTATGTGATGATATGTGGCTGGTGTATAGGATGATATGTGATTTCTGTATGTGATGATATATGCTGATGTAAGTGAGATATGTAGTTGTTTGTGTTTGGTGTATTAGATGATATGTAGTTGGTCTATGAGATGGTATGTGATTGGTGTATGTGATGGTATGTGGTTGATGTATGTGGTTGATGTGTAGGATAATATGTGGCTAGTATATGTAATCATATGTGGCTACTATATGTGTCTAGTATATATGATGATATGTATCTGATGTATATGATGATATGTGATTGGTGTATGTGATGATATATGACTGGTGTAAGTGAGATATGTGGTTGTTTGTGTTTGGTGTATTAGATGATATGTAGTTAGTATATGAGATGGTATGTGGTTGGTGTATGTGATGGTATGTGGTTAGTGTATGTAGTTGGTGTGTAGGATAATATGTGGCTAGTATATGTAATGGTATGTGGCTACTATATGTGGCTAGTATATGTGATGGTATGTGCATGGTGTATAGGATGATATGTGATTGGTGTATATGATGATATGTGACTGCTGTATATGATGATATGTAGCTGGTGTATAAAATGACATGTGATCGGTGTATGTGATGATGTGGTTGTTTATGTTTGGTGTATTAGATGATATGTAGTTAGTGTATGAGATGGTATGTGGTTGGTGTATGTGATGGTCAATTTTATTTATTTTTCAGGTTGTACTGCAGCAGGTTTGTAAACGAAAAGAACCTGCAACTGACTTAGCAAATCATCCTCCTCAAAAGAAGAAGTTTGTTCGTAAATTAAACCAAGACCATATACAATTCAGGACATCTCCTACCCCTCTCTTCAAACTGATAGAGCATCTGAATGATGAACAAAAAGAAGCAGTCAAAGAGATCGGATTTGCTGAAATGTTGAAGTTGTCAACTCGAGAAAACCATGCTGAGTTGGTAACATTTCTGGTACAACAGTTTGATTGCTGCAGATGCTCAATTAAATTGGAGAGAGATGAATTAAAAATTGAGGAGGAGGATGTCGTGTCTGTTTTTGACTTGCCGTTGGGAGAAAAATCTGTGACAGAAGCTTTGTCTGAAAAAGGTATTTTTAAATTATTTACGTTAATTATATTAACTCCTCTTAATTACACTATAATATGTACGTATCCTAAATAATTTTATTTTTCAATGCATGTACTAAAAAAGATGATGAGAAGTATAAAAATTTGGTAAGAGAATGGCAGCAGCGGTGGGGAGTTTCAAATGCTGCCCCTTTTACATCAAAAATTGCTGAGGCTCTGCAATCAAGGGGTGACTATGGTGATGACTTCAAACGCTAATTTGTCGTGTTTGTTGTCACTACCATGTTCAAGTCACACCAGAATCGAAAAGCCAATTACAAGATTCTGAAATGCCTTGAAGATGTGAACGAAATTAGGAATTCCAATTGGTGCCATTTTATGATCAACTTCCTGATTTCGTCACTTGAGGAATGAAAAACAAGTACAACGGTGAATAAGTTTTTTGCAGGGCCTGCAATTTTCTTAATGGTAACCATATGTGAATTACTACTGAATAAAGTGATATAAAATACTAAGAAATAAAATTCTCTAACATTAATGTATTTTATGTAGTTATGCTACCTTGATAAAATGGAGTTCAAGGTGAGGAGAGCAAATTCACGAATATTCCCAATTTGCTCAAATTGGGGATCAACAGAACTAGAAAAGAGAGTTAGAGGAGAAAAGAAATCTGGAGGCTTAGGAAGGGGAAAGGTTGTTGGAAGATTGTTGAAGCATGAAGACAATAACAAAATGGTATGTGTTTAATTCTATGTTTAAAGATTGGAGAAAGGTTTATGTGATGGTATGTGCATAGTATGTGTGATGGTATGTGTATGGTTTGTGTGATGATTATGAATATGTTATTCTTTATATTTCACAAGCACTGATGATGAATATATATATGAGATTTGTGATGTTATTAATGTAATATTGATTTCTTCTTTCTGGGATTACAAATGAATTTTTAAGAAGTTGTTGATGATGATATGTGCATGGTTTATGTGATGGTATGTGCATAATCTGTGTGATGGTATGTGTATGGTTTGAGTGATGATTATGAATATGTTATTCTTTCTGGGATTACAAATGAATTTTTAAGAAGTTGTTGATGATGATATGTGCATGGTTTATGTGATGGTATGTGCATAGTCTGTGTGATGGTATCTGAATAGTATGTGTGATGGTATGTGTATGGTTTGAGTGATGATTATGAATATATTATTATTTCTGGGATTACAAATGAATTTTTAAGAAGTTGTTGATGATGATATGTGCATGGTTTATGTGATGGTATGTGCATAGTCTGTGTGATGGTATGTGCATGGTCTGTGTGATGATATTTAAATATGTTATTCTTTATACTTCACAAGCACTGATGCTGAATATATATTTGTGATTTATGATGTTATTAATGTAATATTGATTTCTTCTTTCTGGGATTACAAATGAATTTTGAAGAAGTTGTTGATGATGATATGTGCATAGTCTGTGTGATGGTATGTGCATAGTTTGTGTGATGGTATGTGCATGGTATATGTGATGGTATATGAATATGTTATTCTTTATATTTTACAAGCACTGATGATAAATATATATTTGTGATTTGTGATGTTATTAATGTAATATTGATTTCTTCTTTCTGAGATTACAAATGAATTTTTAAGAAGTTATTAATGATAATATGTGCATGGTTTATGTGATGGTATGTGCATAGTCTGTGTGATGGTATGTGCATAGTCTGTGTGATGGTATGTGCATGGTCTGTGTGATGATATATGAATATGTTATTATTTATATTTTACAAGAACTGAGATGAATATATATTTTGTGATTTTTGATGTTTTTATTTATTTTTCACAAACTAAAAAATTTGACTTGCTTATACATGTCTTTTTTACATAAGGGTTGTGATCTTGTTGACATTCAAGAGGAGTCAACAAACAAACTGGTGCAGATTTCGGGGAAGATGACTGAAGCAGTTAATCAGTTCAGAGATGTCATGGATGAGATTGAAAAAATAGAAATGACAAATGACATTCTGATGACACCGTTTGAACTGATATTGAGCTGTAAAGAGAAAGAGCCAATTGAAGAGTACCAAGAATTGAGCCAGAAAACACCAAACCCAAAATCTCCGACCAAGAAAACATTAAGCCAAAAGTCGCCATCCAAAACACCACCAACTCAAAAATCACCACCTACAAAACCACCAAACCAAAAAACCAGTTTCATATTAGATGATGATATGTTTCATGATCCAGAAATTGCAGTCGGAATTTTTGAGTTGTGGGATGTTTTATGAAAAACCAAAAAGGTGACAAAGAGAGAGGTTCCAAATGGAATATCACCACCCACGTTTTCATTAGGGCTTGAAGATATTGAACCGATGATAAACTTTTGTGCTGATGACCATGTTGATGGTGGTGATAATGGTGATGGTAATGGTGGTGGTAATGCTGATGTTGGTTGTAATGTTGATGGTGACGTTGATAGTGGTGATGATGCTGATAGTGATAGTGATACATTTGCTGAAGAGAATGATGTTGAAGTTGAGAACGTGACCCCATTTGATGAGTTGAAATTCAAAAGGTATTTAACTGTGATATTTTTTAAAGTTATATATTAGTTTTTAGATTTTGAATACTGCACTATTTAGATTGATGAAATAAAAATAACAATTATTTCTTATGACATTTTACAAATCAGCATACTTGACGAGTTTGAGGATGACATTGTGGATTTCCTCCAAAGAAAGAACCCAAAGAGGAAGTGCAAAAATCTGCCGTTGAATTTCAAATCTTCTTTCTGGACAGGAAATAATCCAAAACTGGACAAATTTATTACAATGAAGGAGAAACTGATTTTAGAGTATGCATTCTTAAAACCAACTGAAGAAACAAAAAAGTAAGTAATTCTTAAGTTTTTTAATTTTTGTTTATAAGGAGTAATGATATGTGCATGGCTTATGTGATGGTATGTGCACAGTCTGTGTGATGGTATGTGCAAGTTCTGTGTGATGACATATGGATATGTTATTTTTTAATCTTCATAAGCACAGATGATGAATATATATATTTGTGATTTGTGATGTTATTTATGTAATATTCATTTCTTTTTCTGAGATTATAAATGAATTTTTGAAAAATTATTGATGATGATATGTGCATGGCTTATATGATGGTATGTGCATAGTCTGTGTAATGGTGTGTCCAAGATCTGTGTGATGATATGTGCATAGTCTGTGTGATGGTATGTCCAAAATTTGTGTATTGATATATTATAAATTACATTTTATATTTGTTGTGATGATATATGCATATTCAGAAGCTCTCCTCTTACTATGTTTGTTTTTTATTTAAAAATATTAGTGAAGTACTGTTCGATGGCGTTGAGATGGTTTTAAGAAGGCATGAATTCTACACACTCTCAGAAAGTCAGTGGGTTGTGCAAACAATCATCGACATCTGGTACATGAAACTAAACATTGATAATAAGAGGAGAGCACCAGGAGAAACAAAAAGAGTATTTTTCTCTACAATGCCTCATGTAAGTACTCGATAAAAAATATATATCATCAATTATTATACAAAAAACCCAAACTTATCAACTATTAACTATGCATGATCAGATGGAAATGGATTTAAAATTTAATGAGGATGACGGCAAGAAATCTTTCAATAATATGCTTGATAATGAGCTCAACATAATGGGTGATGTCAATATCGATGATGCAGATCTAGTAAGTGTGTGTGTATATATATATGTGTGTGTGTGTGTGTGTGTGTGTGTGTGTGTGTGTGTGTGTGTCTGTGTGTTTTGTGTGTATGTATGTATATGTGTGTTTCTGTGTGTATGTCTGTATTTATATAAAGATTTCCTGAATATACATTACAATGTTCTAATAGTATCTAAAATTACAGGTCTTTTTCCCTGTATTGAAAGATCTTCATTATTGGATTGTTTGTTTCAATTTCAAAGACCGTGCCCGACAAATAATTGACAACAGACTACTTGCACAACGCACAAGTGTTGCAATTCATTACGACAATGGCCCCAAACAAATTGTAAGTACTCTACAACAATAATCACATAAAAAAAAATGAATGTATCTTCCTGTAAGAAGAATGTGAATGTTGAAAAATGCCATGGAGATCAGTTGTACTAATTGTATCTCATTATATTCAATTCTCAGGCATCAGCATTCAGCAAATATTTGAAAATTAACAATTTAAAGAAGAATGTGAATGTTGAAATTTTTTTTCCAATCAATTGTCAAAATGCCATGGAGATCATCAAATAATTTTGATGATTGTGGAATATATTGCATGAGACATCTAGAAACATACAAGGGGAAGTTGGACGTGGATGGATGAAATGCAGGTTTTACTAAAGATAATGTAAGTAAATTTAATTAGAAGTTTATACTTATTTTCTTTGTATTTATTTTTTCAATAGGACAAAGATTTGTTGAAGACATTGAGAGTAAAGTACTGTTCAACAATCATAATGATGAAGGAGAATACGAGGAAGAAAAAACTGTTGAAAGATGTGGGACTTGTGATTTGTCTGCTGTAGTGATATTCTGAGTAGAAACAATATTCTTGTTTAGGTCTGTTCATGTAGCAAATTCAGGTGTTGGAAAATATTCTGGTTTCTGTTGTTTATGTTTCAGTTCATGCTTTACATTAATGGTACGAGGTTGAGGCGTTAGAAACGACACACGGTTTTATTGATAATATGCTCTGGAACTTTAGTTGTATGTGGTTGTTAGATTTGGTGCTTAATATGCATGCTTTGGAATATTAGTACTATATGATAAATTTCTAATTCTTTTATTTTAAGAGATTTGATACTTTCATATAGTTGTAATGTTAAATGCATGATATGTCAAATACTCTAATTTGAATGTCAAATATTAAAGTTTGTGTATAATGTTCTTGTATTTTTAAGTTTACTAATTAAAATTTTCATTTATTTTACATATGAGATATACATATATCATCTCATATTTCACATATACATGAATACGAGCCACACATATACCAGCCAAAACCCAAAATTGTAAACCCTAAACCCTAAAACACTAAACACTAAAACCTTAAACCCTAAAAACCCTAAACCTTAAACCTTAAAATCCTAAAAATCTAAACCCTAAAATAGAAAATTAAACTTTAAATCCTGAATCTCGGCCAGATATCATCACATATATTAGCCACATATCATCCTACAAACCAGACACATATCATCTCTTACACAGCAGCCACATATCATCCTACACACCATCCAAATATCATCACATTCACCAACTACATTTACATATCATCCTACAAACCAGACACATATCATCTTACACACCAGCCACATATCATCATACACACTATCCAAATATCATCACATTCACCAACTACATATAATCCTACAAACCAGACACATATCATCTTACACACCGGCCACATATCATTCTACACCATCCAAATTTCAAAAATTAACCACAACTAACGAACAAACATGTAACCTTTTCATAAAAAAAAGTCATTACGATTACAATAAAAAAGATTGGATAAAAAAATACCAGTCCAAAAAAAATAAAATAAAAGAATACAGTACAAAAAAATAAAAATTAGTTATCTCTCTATTTTGTCATATATCGAAAAAATACTAACTATAAACTGACTTTAAACTAAAAGAATTACAACTCAAAAGAATGTAGCAACGGTGGAAGCTTTGAACTCGTATTCGGACTAACAACTATGAAATTCGAACTCGATGTTGGACCAACACTCGGATGTACAACATAACCGTCTCCGGCAAATATAGAAATACCATCCTGAAAAAAATAGAATATAATGAAAAAACGACCACATTACAGAAAATAATATATAAATTACAGAATAAATACCCGTAGACTTTCTACGGCCTTTTTAGTTTGTGACTTGGAAATTTGCGCTCGATTTCTTTTTCCTTTCGCTTGGTTGCATTTCTTCTCAAGTATACTCTTCTCCCTTTTATTTCGCTTACCTTTCTCACGACATCTTTGAGGATTTTGAATAACACCACTCAACGATGCATCAATACAGTCTTCAAAATAAATGGGGCCGACTTCACGTATAATACTAAATTTAGCACTTTCAAAAGTTTCTTCACACTTCGCTCGAGCTTCAATATTGTCTTCACTCACTAAAATCATCTTCTGAAACTTTCTATTCATTTGAATCCTCCATAACGAGCCTACCATCGACTTACTCGAAGAATCAAATACAGGAATATCATCTAAAACACGATCACTAACAATATCCTTGCGCCATCTTTTTGTAACATATCTCTCCGGAATGGCACAAACACAATGTATATTCATTACACGCAAACAATGACAACACAAGTTACCAACCTCAAAAAATAACTTGCACGCGCAAGATACCGACAAATCTGCAGCATTAAAAGTCACTGCATGTTTTATAACATCCCTACCCTCAACCCATACATGATATGTCATAGTAGACCCTTCTATAGAGAAAAAGGATTGATGAGATGCAGTCCCTTTCATATATTGATCTTCAAATAAAGAGAAAGTTTCAATTGTATACACATCTCTAGCACGTAAAACCAACTTCACATCATTTAAGGCCATAGATGGTGTACCTAGCATGCAATGTACGTCATCTCCATTCTCTTTACTCCTCCACTCGGAYACAACTCCAATGAACATGTTGTATAAATCGCAAATCCCATCCGTCTTTGATAATTTCCTTGCAAGAGCATGATTTGTGCTCTCATTTCTTTGAGAAGATAAAATGCCACCTGAAAACCAATCCTTGTTAAATGCAGGACACCATTTTGCTCATATATCATAAAGCCTTTTTAACAAGCATTATTCTGACATCCATAATCTGTAAGCATCTTAAAAAAAAAAAGAAATTCAAGCATTACTGACACATATCAAAACACTTTATACCGAAATATCATTAGCAGAAAAGAAACACTACAAAAAAATCCGGCAATTCTGGCGGATATGCTGACGGGCAAAAAGCTGTCAGCAATGCTGGCGGAAATACTGACGGATGAAAATGCTGGCGGGTTTGTTGGCGGCCATGGCCGTCAGCATATATACCCGTCAGTATCCCCTCAGGGAAAGAGCGGGAAACTATCCCAACTGGGCGGGCCTAGCCCAGCCGCAGGAGGGCGGCCTAGCCTAGCCCGAGCCCCGCAGGAGCCCAACCTGTGTTAATTTAATTCCCCACATGTGGCATGGGTGGGATTCGAACCCCAGACCTCTTGCAAATAGAGGAGTGGTGTTACCGTCTCGCCAAGTCGATTACATGTGAAAAGATTATATACTTTTAATATATATTAGATATATAAATTAAGTTATAAGTATAATTATAATTAATTATATTATATTTATAAATGTAGATTATATTTATGAATAATAATATATAAATGCATAATATTATTATAAATATATTTATAAATATATATATATATATATATATATTTATATATATATATATATAATTATTTATAAATAATTATAAATATATATTATTTGAAATATATATTTATTATATATTGTATATTAATAATAATATATTATTTTATAAATATATAATATTATTTATAAATATATAATTATTATATTATATTATATTTATAAATAATTAATATAATTATATATTTTATTTTATAAATAATAAATTAAATTATAAATATATAATATTATTTTATA
>BMAC01000009.1:552075-588350 GCA_014905375.1 Phtheirospermum japonicum | reverse complement strand
GCTTGCCCGTCAGCTTTTTTTTTTTAATTTTTATTTAATAATTCTGACGGGCAAGGGCCGTCAGCATATATTTTTTTTTTTTTAATTAAAAATTATATCCTGACGGGCAAGGCCGTCAGGATAATTAAGCTTTTTTTTATAATATTTTAAAAATGCTGACGGGCTTGACCCGCCAGCAATACTGACGGGCCAGCCCGTCAGCATTTATAAATAAAAAAAAAGGGAAAATACTGACGGGAAGTATTAATTACTGACAGCCGATGCCCGTCAGCAGGCCGTCAGTATTTCTGACGGGTACGTTAAAGCCTTCAGGATACTGGAATCCTGACCACAAAAATGCTAACGGCCATTATCCGTCAGTATTCCCTATACTGACGGAATCCTGACGGATTTGGCCGTCAGTATTGCCGGATTTTTTTGTAGTGAAAACCCCAAAAACCTGAATCTGTTTCAGATATCATCACACATTAGTGTAACATTCCATCACACAACACTCATAGTTACCATCACACTTTACTTCCACATATCATTAGCAAAAAGCAAAACCCTACAACCAGATTGTACATCACATATTATCACATTACTTACACAGATATCATCACGCACTACATACACATATCATCACAATTTACTTTATAAAAAAAAAAACCCTAAAAAACTGAATATGTTTCAGATATCATCACACATTAGTGACACATTCCTTCACACAACACTCATAGTTACCATCACACTTTACTTCCACATATCATTAGCAAAAAAGCAAAACCCAAAAACTAGATTGTACTTCACATATCATCACATTACTTACACAGATATCATCACGCACTACATACACATATCATCACACATTGCTGGCGCATATCATCACAATTTACTTTATAAAAAAAAAAAACCCTAAAAACCTGAACCTGTTTCAGATATCATCACATACTACTGACATATATCATCACATAATTCTACTACATATCATCATATAATAAGTCCAAATATCATCACATATTGCTGTAATATATTATCAACAAGAATTAACACATAATTTAAACATAAAAAATATTTACTTACTTTTCCCAGTAAAACTGGAATTCAGCCTCTGTTTCAACGTATTTGAGCAAATGGTTGAAAAGGTCTATAAAACCTTTTTGACTTCTTAGCGATCTGATATTTGTCTTCGATTTTTCCCCAATATGCCAAACGCAGAGTCGAGGTCGTGACATTGGGAAAATCTTAGAAATAGCAGCAGCCATGGCAGCTGATTGGTCGGTCATAATTGTAATATGGTGCTTACCGCTCATAGATCTCAAAAAAGCGCCAAACAACCACTCAAATGACTCGATTATCTCATTCTTAAGGAACCCACACCTAAACATGACATTCTTACCATGATGGTTCATGCCGACAAATGGACCACAAATTATATCGTATTTGTTAGTGCGATACGTAGTATCATGCACCAACAAATCACTAAATAATTCGTAATCCTGCTGCATACGACCATCTCTCCAAAGAAAACTACAAAGCCTAGACTCACTATCCACCTCAAAATCGAAAAAAAATTCCTTCTCATTAGCTTGCCTATTTTAAAAAATCTTAATTAAAGTGTTCGAATCAGTACCATCAAATACGTTCGATTTAATCAATCCATTATATGCATATCTAGTGCTAAACCCTAAAAAAGGTGAACCACTAGACTGGTTTTTCAAAATCCGAACACCATCGGCCACACCAACACCACTTTTTTTTTTTTTAATTCTTTAAGGTAAGCAAGTTGAGTTGGACAAATTTGTCTATGAGATGGAAGAAGATGACTAGATGTAGGTGGACATAATGTATGGTTGTGATCGTTTTTATGTGCAGTAACAACCCCACAAACCACTACGATCAATATCAAATCGAATAAAAGAAGGAAAACCTGTTCTCACATCTAATTTCGCATAAGACCTACGATTTTTTAAATTTGTTTATGACCAGCCTTAGAACAAAGAAACATTTTCATCGAAATTGAGCCATCAACCCTCTTCCTATCTTTCCCCTTCGTAACACTAAACCCAATCCTAAACGCATGATCATTATATAAATTATAAGCCTCGTCAACGGAATTTACTATAATGCCAACCAAATCATCATCACACATTACTCTTTAACTGACTGACTATCACCATTCACTACATAAGACAAAAAAATAAAACAAATAAAAAATATGTGATTAATACAAATATTAATCACATATTAATACCACATATCATCACATAACACTGACACAACTCATCATATATTACATTCAGATATCATCACATTCAACATTCAGATAGCATCACATTCAACACCACATTCAACATTCAGATAACATCACATTCAACATTCAGATATCATCACATTCTACTTTCAGATATCATCACATTCTACTTTCAGATAGCATCACATTCTACTTTCAAAATATCATCACATTCTACTTTCAGATATCATCACATTCTACATTCAGATATCATCACATTCTACTTTCAGATGGTATCACATTCTACTTTCTCCAAAATCATTTTCTCGTATTTTTCTCAATTCATAATCACAATTATGAAATTTAGATTCAATCATATTGACATCTAATTATACTAAAATTAACAATTAATTTCTAGTTGTCGTTTTCAATAATCAGGAAACACGTAGTGTGACTCTCAATGGTTCAGGTGTAAGCTAGCCGTGGGTTCACAACACATTGTCATTCGAACAACACATTGTTCTTGTATGAACTCGTCCCTTATCACATACAGACTGACATATCATCACATTCTACTTTCAGATATCATCACATTCTACATTCAGATATCATCACATTCTACTTTCAGATATCATCACATTCTACTTTCAGATATCATCATATTATATATTTAGATATCATCACATTCTACTTTCAGATATCATCACATACAGATTCACACATCATCACACATTCCCTTACATGAATCGTAAAAGGAGAAATCATATACGTGCTCCTGTAATAAAACTACTTTCATCAGTGTTCGAACTCGCACCATTCCCAGAAACTGGAATATTTGCAGTAGAAACACAAATCGGAAGAGCTGCAGCAACAAAAATAGAAATAGATTAAACCTAATTCAATATGAAAATAAATCAACTTCAAAAAATAACAACTTACCCTCGAACCGATTCACGTCCATTGGAACCTGTAACAGATTCAAGTCCATTGAAATTGAAAGGATTTGTGGAGGTGCATCAATAATTGATTCGGCGGTGTTTGATGAAAATCGTAGAAAATCGTGGACGTTGATTGATGAAAATCGTAGAAAAATCTGACAGTTGTTAAATCAGATTGGAAATCTCTCGGCAGTGATCGATTTTTGTCCAGATTGGCGATGGATTTTTTGAGAGGCAGCGCGTGTGGTTGAAAGGAGCTCAGAAAAAAGAAATGGAAAAGACGCGTGTAATTATAGAATTGCTTTTTATATGGGAGAATGGATGCACCTTGCAAGGTGCACCGGAGTCCAACTAATAAATTGCCATAAGAAAGAAGGTTACCACAACGGGGGGAGTAATCAGGATTTTCATTTGGGCGCAGGCGGGTCCGGGGCCGCATTCACAGGTAAATTTATTCGTGTTATTATTAAATAGTCATTAAATATTTACTCAAAAAACATAAAAAGTTTAATAAATAAAACAAATGCAAATACTAAACACTTGGATAATATTAATCTGTAATAATATATTATATTTCACCCCTAAAATTTTGAAATCTTATTTATTACACCCTTAATTTGATGTATTTGCAAAAGGACCCCTACACTTAACAAATTTAATTATTTTTGGGCATGCTGGGCCCCGCCCAACCGAGCCACAGCTAGGCCCTGACCACAACACTAAGACTGAGATGCTATGGAGAAACCTTTGTGATAATTGATATAAAATCACCGTTAATGAGGTGAAGAGAATTTCTAGTATATATTCACAATATACAAGAGATAAATAAGGAAAAATATAATACAAGATATTTGACCAAAACTCTAATGATCTCTAAAAAACACTAATTGATATTTACTTACAAGAATATCGTTTAATTCCTAATACCCCCCTTCAAGCGATGTTGTGGATGCAATTGAACACAGAGCTTGGATCGCAACAACTCGAAAGATGAACAAGGAAGACTCTTGGTGAAGATGTCTGCGACTTGAAGATGAGAAGAAACAAAACGTGTAACCAGCCGACCAGAAGCGACAAGCTCCCTTGTGAAATGACAATCAATATCAATGTGCTTGGCGCGCTTATGAGCAACTGGATTCTGAGTGAGAAAAAGAGCACTGGCATTGTCACAAAGAAGTAGAGGATGAGACGAAGAAGGCAAACGCAACTTGTCAAGGAGTTGAGACAACCAGATAACGTCCTGAGCAGCATGAGCTAGAGCACGGTACTCGGATTCACAACTAGAGCGAGCGACTGTGGGTTGCTTCTTAGCACTCCAAGAAATTAAATTGCCCCCAAGGAAAATAGAGTACCCATAGGTGGAGCGACGTGTATCAACACAACGCGCCCAATCTGCGTCAGAGTAACCAACAATGAAGAACTCGGAACCACGAGAGAAGGTCAATCCAAAGTTTAAAGTACCTTTAACATAGCGAAGAATACGCTTCACAACAGCAAAATGGTCGAGAGTAGGAGAATGTAAGAACTGACTAACATGGTTGACAGCATACGAAAGATCCGGCCGTGTGATAGTAAGATACTGGAGAGCACCAACCAACGAACGATAGAGAGTGGGATCGTCGAACGGTTGACCAACACGTACAAGTGATTCACTAGCATCAAGAGGAGTAGAAACTGGTTTAGAGTCCAATAATTGCGCACGTGAGAGAATGTCACGAGCGTATTTAGCCTGGCCCAAAAATAGACCATCCGAAGAAGGGGACACCTCAAGGCCAAGAAAATAGCTTAAGGAACCCAAATCCTTGACGTGAAATTCACGGTCTACCCGAGTGATGAGGCGACGTAGAGCGGAGGAGTCGTTGCCTGTGACAATAATGTCATCAACATAGAGGAGAAGATAGATGGTGACACCTTTGTTGGAAAAGTAAAATAATGATGTATCGGAGCGACTGCAACGAAACCCCAAAGCAAGCAGGAACTCACTGAAGCGGATGAACCAAGCTCGGGGAGCCTGACGAAGACCGTAGAGAGCCTTCTTGAGACGACAGACATGATTAGGGAACCGAGGATCCACGAATCCCGGAGGTTGGGCCATAAAGACAGGCTTAGGTAGAATGCCATGGAGAAAAGCATTGTTGACATCGAGCTGATGCAGAGGCCAACTATGGCGAACAACAATAGATAAAATGACACGGACAGTAGCAGCGCGGACAACAGGGCTAAAAGTATGAGAGAAGTCAAAACCCGGAATCTGAGAGAACCCCTGAGCCACTAGACGAGCTTTGTAACGTTCAACAGAACCATCTGCGAGGTATTTTGTACGAAACACCCACTTCGAACCAATAATATTAGYAGTATCAGGACGAGGGACCAAATCCCAAGTATGATTGGCATGAAGAGCATCAAGCTCAACGCGCATTGCAGCAAGCCAGTGAGGATGCTTGAGAGCAGATTTGAACCCTTTAGGCTCATCAGAGACAGATAAAGCAGATAATAAAGCAGTCGAGGCAATATCAGCAACATATCTAGGCTTAAAAATGCCTGCCCGAGCACGGGTGACCATAGGATGAGGTGTAGGAGTAGGATCTGGTTCCTGAACCGGGACAGGCGCATCAGGGTGCTGAAGTTCCGCAGGATGCTGAACTGGGGCAGGGATCGGATCGTCTGCAATGATAGGTTCTGGAGCAACAGGAATAGTGGGCTCAACCAACTCTGGCAGGGGGCACATGTGACAAGGTGCAGTAGGCAATGCCGGATGAGTATCCGGAAGCAAGGGCGTGGAAGTCGAAGAGGCAGGAGGAGCAGACGTAGGCTCCAGAAAGGAAGAAATACCAAGTGAATGGACATCCGAGGTAGTCTTCAAACCAGAGTAAAGGAACGATGGTTCATCAAATTGAGCATGCCGAGTAGTATAGAAGCGGGAAGCGACAGGATCGTAACACCTAAACCCTTTTTGAACAGAGTTATAACCCAAAAAAATACACGGAATGCTGCGAGGAGCCAGCTTGTGAGGAGCATAGTTGCGAAGATAAGGAAAGACCCGACAACCAAAAACCTTGAAAGAAGCGTAATTCGGCGCAACATTATATAGAAGCTCAAACGGAGATTTGTTGTCAAGCAGATGAGAAGGGACCCTATTGATAACATAAACAACTGTTGAGAAGGCATCCACCCAAAAACAAGCAGGGAGATGAGCGTGAAACATTAGAGATAATCCTGTTTCAGTAATATGACGGTGTTTTCTCTCGGCACGACCATTTTGCTGAGGTGTATAGGGGCAAGACAACCGATGATGAATACCATGAGTATCAAAAAAGGATCGAACTCGATGATTAACAAATTCAGTACCACCATCACTTTGAAAAACTCGTAATGTCGTAGAAAACTGATTGCACACAAAGGCATGAAAACGAACCAACACATCATAAAATTGTGATTTAGTATGCAAGGGGTACATCCACGTAAACCGAGATAAGTCATCAACAAATATAACATAATATCGATATCCCTCATTTGAGCAAACAGGAGCCGGGCCCCACAAATCACAATGAACCAAATCTAAAATATTTGAGGCACGTTTATCATTCAACGAAAACGGTAAGTGTTTACTCTTAGCCAACTGACATGGAGTACACAAAGTAGGTTTAGGAAAAACCGAAGTAACAGATAAATAACCCAATGAGCTCAACAACTTAACAACTGAAATTGAAACATGCCCTAGTCTATTGTGCTAAAGCTCAAACGACGCCTTCAACGAAGCAGTATGCAAAGCAGCAATTAAAGCGGGTGTTCCACGCTCCAAAACATACAGACAATTGCTACTCCGGCCTCGTGCCAATGGTTCCTTGGTCACCCGGTTCTGAATGACGAAAGACTGATCAGTAAACAAAACATCGACAGGGTAATCAGAGGTGAGTTTACTAATGGACATAAGGTTTTTTGTGAGATGAGGCACCACCAAAACATCCAATAAATGAAGAGAATCATTCACACGATACGAGCCAATATGCGAGATAGGAATAGAAGTACCATTTGCGACAACAACAGAATAATTAACCAAAGAATTCATACCAGACGAACTAGGATTCATGTGAGCCGAGGCGCCCGTATCGAGAAACCAATCGGAAGCTTGAGACGGGGAGATCGAACACTAAGTCTCAAAAGCTTGTGCCAAACTAGTAGTCGGCGTAGGAGTACGGTCATAACGATTGGAGAACGATTGGCATAGTGACCCGGATGGCGACAAATTTGGCATTTTGGAACGTAGGATTTCTTGCCGTAACCCTTCCCAGATTGCGGCCGCTGACCACCAGAGAATTTCTGCCCAGAAGACTGACTGGAACCGTTGCTGTGACCAACGGAGTTGGAAGGACGAACAGATTGCGTCGAGGAATGAGGAGATGCCGCAAAGGCAGGAACTGCAGCGGGGGCGGCGTCCATGGAACGTTGCAAGAGATCGAAATTGATCGCCTGATGGACCAAGTCTGAGAAGGAAGGCATAGGGTTCATCGACATGCGGGTGTCGGAGAAATGGATAAACTGAGAACCAAGCCCATTTAAAAACCAATGACACTTGTCGAGCGCATCAAATGGACGGCCAACTGAAGCCAATTGGTCGCAGAGAAACCGGAACTTAAGGCTATATTCCTCCACGGACAGAGTATTGCGACGGAGGCTGAAAAGTTCGTGGCGGAGCTGTGTGATCCGAGAAGCCGAGGAATGCCCGAAGGACGCCTCGAGGGCTAACCAGACGGCACGGGACGTGCGCAGGCACAACACCTCGAGCTGGGCTTCGTCCGAGAGAGAAGAGAGAAGAAGGCTTAGTACCTTCTGATCCATGGATACCCAGGCGAGATAATCCGGGTTTGGAGAAGTACCATCACCTGACGTGATATTTTCAGACGGGGGAGACGATGTGCCGTCAACGTACGAGAACAGGTCATGGCTAGAGATCGCCAAGAAAAGTAGTTCGCCGACTTCAACTTAATGGTGAGAAGATGAGTGATAGCATTGATGAATGGTGGAGAGGTCGTGGAAGCCATGGCCGAAAAAAAAAAGAAAAGAAGAGACGTCAGTTGAGGGAGGGTTTCTTGCGGAGAGTTTTCGAAAAGAACTTAGGGTTAGGTGAGTCTGACTGATACCATGTGATAATTGATATAAAATCACCGTTAATGAGATGAAGAGAATTTCTAGTATATATTCACAATATACAAGAGATAAATAAGGAAAAATATAATACAAGATATTTGACCAAAACTCTAATGATCTCTAAAAAACACTAATTGATATTTACTTACAAGAATATCGTTTAATTCCTAATACCCCCCTTCAAGCGATGTTGTGGATGCAATTGAACACAGAGCTTGGATCGCAACAACTCGAAAGATGAACAAGGAAGACTCTTGGTGAAGATGTCTGCGACTTGAAGATGAGAAGAAACAAAACGTGTAACCAGCCGACCAGAAGCGACAAGCTCCCTTGTGAAATGACAATCAATATCAATGTGCTTGGCGCGCTTATGAGCAACTGGATTCTGAGTGAGAAAAAGAGCACTGGCATTGTCACAAAGAAGTAGAGGATGAGACGAAGAAGGCAAACGCAACTTGTCAAGGAGTTGAGACAACCAGATAACGTCCTGAGCAGCATGAGCTAGAGCACGGTACTCGGATTCACAACTAGAGCGAGCGACTGTGGGTTGCTTCTTAGCACTCCAAGAAATTAAATTGCCCCCAAGGAAAATAGAGTACCCATAGGTGGAGCGACGTGTATCAACACAACGCGCCCAATCTGCGTCAGAGTAACCAACAATGAAGAACTCGGAACCACGAGAGAAGGTCAATCCAAAGTTTAAAGTACCTTTAACATAGCGAAGAATACGCTTCACAACAGCAAAATGGTCGAGAGTAGGAGAATGTAAGAACTGACTAACATGGCTGACAACATACGAAAGATCCGGCCGTGTGATAGTAAGATACTGGAGAGCACCAACCAACGAACGATAGAGAGTGGGATCGTCGAACGGTTGACCAACACGTACAAGTGATTCACCAGCATTAAGAGGAGTAGAAACTGGTTTAGAGTCCAATAATTGTGCACGTGAGAGAATGTCACGAGCGTATTTAGCCTGGCCCAAAAATAGACCATCCGAAGAAGGGGACACCTCAAGGCCAAGAAAATAGCTTAAGGAACCCAAATCCTTGACGCAAAATTCACGGTCTACCCGAGTGATGAGGCGACGTAGAGCGGAGGAGTCGTTGCCTGTGACAATAATGTCATCAACATAGAGGAGAAGATAGATGGTGACACCTTTGTTGGAAAAGTAAAATAATGATGTATCGGAGCGACTGCAACGAAACCCCAAAGCAAGCAGGAACTCACTGAAGCGGATGAACCAAGCTCGGGGAGCCTGACGAAGACCGTAGAGAGCCTTCTTGAGACGACAGACATGATTAGGGAACCGAGGATCCACGAATCCCGGAGGTTGGGCCATAAAGACAGGCTTAGGTAGAATGCCATGGAGAAAAGCATTGTTGACATCGAGCTGATGCAGAGGCCAACTATGGCGAACAACAATAGATAAAATGACACGGACAGTAGCAGCGCGGACAACAGGGCTAAAAGTATGAGAGAAGTCAAAACCCGGAATCTGAGAGAACCCCTGAGCCACTAGACGAGCTTTGTAACGTTCAACAGAACCATCTGCGAGGTATTTTGTACGAAACACCCACTTCGAACCAATAATATTAGNCACCAAAACATCCAATAAATGAAGAGAATCATTCACACGATACGAGCCAATATGCGAGATAGGAATAGAAGTACCATTTGCGACAACAACAGAATAATTAACCAAAGAATTCATACCAGACGAACTAGGATTCATGTGAGCCGAGGCGCCCGTATCGAGAAACCAATCGGAAGCTTGAGACGGGGAGATCGAACACTAAGTCTCAAAAGCTTGTGCCAAACTAGTAGTCGGCGTAGGAGTACGGTCATAACGATTGGAGAACGATTGGCATAGTGACCCGGATGGCGACAAATTTGGCATTTTGGAACGTAGGATTTCTTGCCGTAACCCTTCCCAGATTGCGGCCGCTGACCACCAGAGAATTTCTGCCCAGAAGACTGACTGGAACCGTTGCTGTGACCAACGGAGTTGGAAGGACGAACAGATTGCGTCGAGGAATGAGGAGATGCCGCAAAGGCAGGAACTGCAGCGGGGGCGGCGTCCATGGAACGTTGCAAGAGATCGAAATTGATCGCCTGATGGACCAAGTCTGAGAAGGAAGGCATAGGGTTCATCGACATGCGGGTGTCGGAGAAATGGATAAACTGAGAACCAAGCCCATTTAAAAACCAATGACACTTGTCGAGCGCATCAAATGGACGGCCAACTGAAGCCAATTGGTCGCAGAGAAACCGGAACTTAAGGCTATATTCCTCCACGGACAGAGTATTGCGACGGAGGCTGAAAAGTTCGTGGCGGAGCTGTGTGATCCGAGAAGCCGAGGAATGCCCGAAGGACGCCTCGAGGGCTAACCAGACGGCACGGGACGTGCGCAGGCACAACACCTCGAGCTGGGCTTCGTCCGAGAGAGAAGAGAGAAGAAGGCTTAGTACCTTCTGATCCATGGATACCCAGGCGAGATAATCCGGGTTTGGAGAAGTACCATCACCTGACGTGATATTTTCAGACGGGGGAGACGATGTGCCGTCAACGTACGAGAACAGGTCATGGCTAGAGATCGCCAAGAAAAGTAGTTCGCCGACTTCAACTTAATGGTGAGAAGATGAGTGATAGCATTGATGAATGGTGGAGAGGTCGTGGAAGCCATGGCCGAAAAAAAAAAGAAAAGAAGAGACGTCAGTTGAGGGAGGGTTTCTTGCGGAGAGTTTTCGAAAAGAACTTAGGGTTAGGTGAGTCTGACTGATACCATGTGATAATTGATATAAAATCACCGTTAATGAGATGAAGAGAATTTCTAGTATATATTCACAATATACAAGAGATAAATAAGGAAAAATATAATACAAGATATTTGACCAAAACTCTAATGATCTCTAAAAAACACTAATTGATATTTACATACAAGAATATCGTTTAATTCCTAATAACCTTTAACCTGTATTTTCTAATGTTGATAACTTTTTTCCTTTCAAATGATAGGCTTTGTATTGTAACTTAACAACAAATACACTAGTTGCCAGGTAAGCATCAAGAACAAGTAACTATTACAAAGGAACCATTTCTCAAAGATTGCGGGTTACCATATCGTCCCATGCGACAGACCAAATAACACCCCGTAACGTCGTGATTATCAAACACGTGAAAAAAAAAAACAAAAAAAAACACCACCTCAATATTTACAATAGACTGCAACGGATTACTAAAAGACCTCTTATGTAAATATTTCAAGCATGATCTTTCCCATTTGAGATACACTTATTATACTTCACCTTCCGCAGTGATAGTCTCTTTGTGTTCTTCAACTTTCACTTCTGGCTCGTCTTTGCTATCGCCAGACACCGATATCTGGTGGAACGTTTCTTGGATCTTCGTCATGCCCTCGTGCACCGGTTCAATCGCCTGGTTTATTGTCAACACTACATCCTTCACAACCTATTCACACAATTTCATGATTATTACTTAACAACAATTAATCCCGGTTGCTTTTTTTTTTTGTTTTGGTCAATTGAAGAGGAGAAGAAAAATAAATTACCTTTTGGCCCCCTTCGACCACAATATCTTGGACGCTCTCTTTAATATTCGTCCCGGGTGCCTCGACCTCGGTTTCTTTCTTTTCAAAAACCGCAGGTTTTTCTTTATTTCCCTCTTCTATGTTAAGCTTAGCAGTTGTCTCTTGAGTGGTAACATGGAATGTAGGTACGAAATGATAAGGTTTTGCAGAGAATACGAAAATGTGAGCAACGGCCGCGATTGCCATCTGTCCCACGTAACAAGAATATATTCAAAAAGAAAATACTAAATAAAAAAATTGAAAAAGTTTACTTTTTTCTCTCAGCTAAAAGAGTAGCAATGAAGAAGTGTGATTGAAAGTTGATCTGATATAAAAATAGTAAAATAATAATTGGATATGAAATTTACCTCTATGCAGATCATAAAATCTTGAAGTCCGGTTTGAAATTTCCCTTCTTTCGGCAAAACTCCAAAAGTGCACAACAAAACGATGCCCACGCCTTGCCACCACGTCGCAAATACGATAGCCTTGAAGCTAATAAATTTCGCAAGTGGTTTTATCTCTTCGAGTCTTCGATGGGTTACGTTGTAAAACTGAACGAGGCAATACAATGCCCACATCTGGCTGAAATTCAATACTATTGTTATATAAGGGTACCTGCAAGAGCCATAAATGCAACAATCGGATTTTAATACCGTCACTTTATATATGAGTTTCTTTAAGAAGTTTGGGAAATTATACATACCCATAATACCACTTAAATTCCCCATCACCATAAACTCCGCATAATTCGAGGACAAGTGCTAAGAATGCGCAGAGTGTCTTCAAAATCATCTGGAAATATATATATATTATTGGAACATGTATGAATGCCCGAAAAGAAAGAACAATAATAGAAAAAAGTAAGAGCAAGAGGTTAGGTTTACATATTGTACTAAACCGAATTTTATAATTATGAACAAGTCCTTTCCGAGCACACTCGGTTTGAAGATGAAGTTGTAAAATGTTTTATGCTCTGTTGACTGAGATTCTTTTTCCCCTTCCAGCAATGGCTTTCGGATTTGCTTATCTGCCTCGTTTTCAAGCAAGTTTACGACTTCCAATTCGCCACCTATCAAATGTTATTATCTTGTAACTTAACTTAATGCAAAATCCAAACCATTCATTTTTTGTTCATTGAAGAGCATTTGTATGACCTCAAGGCAAATAAATTCAAAAAAAAAAAAAAATAATAATAATACTTTAGAGTTAAGATCAAGAAAAGAACATCTAACAAACGCAAGGAGGCTGAACATTTTAGTTATCCATTTTTTCAGAAACCATAACCATCTAAATTATTTGCCATTCTTACCAAGGCATGCAATCAAGTAGCTCCCAAATGCATATAGGGCAATTGCTTCGTAGCAATTTCTCAGTATGTCACAAGCAAGGGATAAATTTGCATTCCACAAGGATAAAATCTGGAATAAAGACAAGTCAATACATCATATTGACTTTAATTGAAACATGAATGAAAAGAGCTCAAAAAATACAAAAATAAAATTAAAAATCAGAGCTACATGCTAAATTATCATCATCATCATCATTATTATTATGCCTACATTCGTCGTTATTCACTCGATTTGGACTAAACAAGAAGAAAAAAGAAATACGTTTATATTATTAATTAAGTGTTACTATACACTAAAAATGTTCTTATCATTGATATACTAACAAGATGTTTGTAGATTATGAGTCAGCCTTTACGTAAGTTGATGCCGAATAATGTAAACTAACTGCACATCCGAATAACTAATCATCCATGAATATATATATGTACTTACAGATTCAATCGAATACACTGGAACCATGAAAATAACAGCAACAATCCATTTTTGCTCCTGATCGAAAAATTGGGAACAGATAATGAGCATCCGCGTCCAAATAATTTTTTTTTATATTCGAAATGGTGAAAAAACTAACCGACGGGTTGGTGTACCATCTGAGATGTTGGAATGTTAAGAGGAGTGAAAGGACTAATGCTACAAACGCAAAGAGCCCGGCAACGATAACAGCTGGCAGATGCAGATATTTATATGTGTGTTGATACAGAATCATGTAATTAGGTGATGCCATGCCCCACAGGCATGCATCTTCTGTGCCTAATGCCCTTAAAGTAATTTGTGTTTGATGAATTGCCAAAATATAACCTGCCAAAATTATTTATAAAAAAATAAAAAAAATTACAAAGGAAATAGACAAATGCACAACAATCACAATCTAACAACAGCATTTGGGATAAAGAACCAAGGTCCACAAATTAAAATGTAAAATTGTGTTAATAATTGTTGTGCCCTTTAGAAATTTTAACATCAAAAATCTTATTAACCCAGTTGCTGATTATACTATATCCTATCCTCCAATTAACCCATATACCCTATTTCCTTTCAGCCCAGGAAATCAAAAAATAATCAACAAACAAATAAATACATAAAAGAATTCTTTAGAAACAAATAACAACTTTAGGCTATTATTATTTATTCATCAGATCAGAAAAGGGGGTATTATAATGAACTGACAGTATATTATACTTACTCTTGATTTGGGTCGTTGAATTTCACGAAATCTTGCTCATGTCCCTAGCCAATTACTTATTTTAAACTAATGGAAACATATATAACGATGATGCCGAAACAAAAAAAAGAAGAACAAAAGTTGAAATACAGGATGGGTTATACTTGCAGTGATTGATTTTGCAGTCAGAGCAGAAGGGCAGTGAATTTTGGTGATTTTGTTGGGTCGTTATGTGGCATGCAGATTTACGTGGGAAGCGGACACGTGTCATCAAAGGTGACACGTCTGTTAGAAGTTAGAACGGTGTTTTTTCTTTCTTCCCAAATCCATATCTGTATGACAATATTTATCTCTGATAACAAAAATACAAGAAAAATGAAAAATAATTTTTTTTTTTTTTATTATTCATACCAATTACACCTTTTTTTTTGTCAAAACGATAGAATTTTATAAAAAAATGAAATACCATGTAAATAATTGAATAGTTTTGTTTTTTGTTATTCAATTATTACTATAAATAAGTCTTGTACTGATTAGTGGGCAATATACAAGTAGTATCATAAATTGGGATTAAATCATAAATGGGATTAAAGTATCACAATCACATAATTAAAGTAGCACAAATTAATTATCCATACAAATTATTGCTAAGTCAGAAATTTAAAATTTATCGTTACATATCAAGTTCCCCGATGATACATACACTCAAATCACTCATCAAAGGTGAGCATAGAGATGAGCGACTCGTATTTAGGAAAGAGCGAAACGAGCTCAGAACGTTTTGCCAGCTCAAAATCATCGAACTGGAATGCAGGAGCGCAAGTACATCCAACGAGGGAAAAGTGTTCCTCAGGATCCTTTGAGGCCCGTTTGACTGCTAAACCGTTGGATGAAACGTCGATGTCGTTAGTTGGAAACGCACCGAACCAGACATTTGGAGGCACAACGTGCTGCACTACTTGATTCTCAGCAAGTGGGTCCGGTCCGAGGCATGAGAGTTTAACGATCCCATCATCGTCATTTAGTTCTACAACCTTTGGATAAAAGAATTAGCACCATTGAAACATAGAGAAGTGTAAGTTGGGATGTGAGAAGAAAATGAAAAGAGTGTTTGTAAACACTAAAAAAAAAGTGATTGTCAGCTTTTAGGTGAAAAAAACATAGTATATTTAGTATTTTCAAATATCAACTTCTGCTTCTAATTCTCCATAGCATTATAATAATAATCTAAGTGCAGGGGGAGTAGAGCTTTTATATTTCCAATGTTTATTAAAAAAAGTACCCTTGAGGTTTGACCTAATTACAAAAAAAGCCCATCTAACTTTCAAAATTAAAAAAATAAAATAATATTTTGTCTTACGTTAAATCTTTCAAAAGCAAAAAAAAAAACAAAAAACAAAAACATCCCTTCACATTTATAAAATATCACATTTAAACCACTAATTTTAACACTGGAGGTATTTTTGTAAACTTGAAAGTTAATTGGCTTCTCGTGTAATGAGGTCAAACCTCATCGGAACTTTTTGTAACTATCCCCATTTCTAATTTTGCTTTTGGTTTGAGTTTTACACAAATAAATCATTTTTACTGGTTATTTAACACACTCCCAAAAATTTATTCAACTTTTAGCTTCAATCTGTAGACACTTTTTCATTAACTTGAAAGGAAAATAACAGCCTTTTCAGTTTAAATTCATATATTTAGCCAGTAAGCACGAACATTTCACAAAATAAAATTTCTAAGAACAGAAGATGCTAATGTAAACAGATACATTTGTTAATATATTTAGGGAATATTACAAAAACTACCCCGAGGTTTGGGGTAATAACAAAATAAACCAACAAAATTTGAAAATTACAAAAATTACCCTTCAAGTTTAGTTGGCATTTCAGAATTTGGTGATGTCATCAAATATTTTACAATTAAACCCTCAACTTTTTGAAAATGACAAATATCCTTATAGTTCTGTTTGTCCATCTGTAACATTTAGAAAAGTTGAAGGATGCAATTGTCAAATGTAAGACGAAAATTAGAAGTTATTGTAATATTTAGAAAATTTGAGGGCCGAAATAATAAAAAGGTTTTATGACGTCAGTATTTATAGATAGCTCCACTACTGACACTTTGACACATGTGCAAAATGTAAGGCAGAAGTAAACCTCAAGGGTGTTTTGTTAATTTTCAAAGTTAGTTGGGTTTTTTTTTTGTAAGTAGGACGAACCCAAAGGGTAGTTTTTGTAATTATCCCTGTATTTTGAAGGTCTATTCTGTTCTATTCATAGCAATCGAATTGAACGAAAAACACAAAGAAACTGCAAGATCAATCCAATACACATAGTAATCCGACAAAAATTTCATGGTTTAATTTGCAATATACGCATCTTTTAAAGAGGCAATGAGAAATTACCGTTAGAGGTTCGCCCAAGTAAAAATGCCACGTCTCTGCGCATGGAATGCGATGGAGATGAGAAACACTTCCCGAAGGCATTAAGAAGTATATGCTTGTACTCACCGGTCGATCAACCTTATCTGTTAAAAATGAGAAGTTCTTACGACAAGAGTTTGAGGGCTCGCTTTGTTTCAGTTTTTTGAGGTTAAAATCATTTTTGCGGGAATTTCTTGTGAAAATGAGAATATGTTTGGCTTAGAAACGAAATTGAATTGGTATCTTTCTTAGCAATGACAAGCGTAGATTATGTTGGGTATTTTACACTAATTTCCTTTCAGAAAAAAATAATCATGGTCAAAACAAAGCCAGATAAAATAAAAAATTAACCCGACCCATATTCTATTCGAACCATTTCCGATCGTACAGCTGATATTCAAATAGACAGTTGAAACAGACATACAATAAAGCAGATCCATTCCCCCCCCCCCCCCAAAAAAAAAAATCAATACAGATTTATGCTCAGAAAATTAGAGAACGTTTAATTAAGCATGAGGATATAAAAAATTGAAATTTAGAGAGATAAATGAAAGGGGGAAAAGGTGCTTACATTGAGGGGGAAGATGGGATTTGGATAGAATGACAGAGGCGTCTCGGAATGTTTCCGAGTAAAATCCGCCTTCAGGATGGGGCTTCAGATTCAATTTTGCTACAATTTTAGATGCCGCTGCTCCTCTTGACGCCATTTCGTTATGCTCCTTTTTACTTTTCTTTTTCAACTTGTAATGTACACTGGTACATACAGTCGACTTGACCGCCATGTGTACATGAAATATATAATACTGATACTCCTTAGTCCTGATAGCGGTTGATTTTACAAAGATTAATGAATGAATGGTTTATATAGTTAAGTAATTAATTTAATTGGTATTTTTTAATTATATATTTCTTGAATTTATTAATGTTAATTATTGATTATAAAAATTAGTGTTGAAATTAGTATATTTATTATTGTAATGGTAAGATTTTACATTGTAATCATCAATTTTCAATTTACCATGTAGAAAACTAGTATTTCAAAAATATTAATTAAATGCATGTGTGGAAATGAAAAATTAATGATATGTTAAATATAGTAACTTGACTATCTTTGTGGGACGGACAAAAATGAAATAATGGACTATCTTTTTGGGATGGAGGGAGTAATAAATAATCCATCTCCGCGGCTGCTGACAACATTTCACGGCTTTTCTAACTACTACCAATTTATTATTATTTTTTAACAGAGATTTTCTTAATTAATAATACTATAACAATTTGTTAAAAATAAATAATCGACCCATATTGTTAATTATGTTGATCCATTACTTACGTGTCAAACTTACAATGATTCAATTAACACGTGTCATTTGATTGTGAATTGGAAATCAAATGTGGCATCCTCACAACATTTTTTTAAAAACCCTTCATTTTAAGTAAATTTGTCAAGCGTATAAAATAATATTTTTTTCCTTTCCATAATTTTGTTTTCTATTTTCCGTTTAGGGTTTCTCCCAAAATGCGTCCTTATCATCATTTTGTTCAAGCTAACAAGCAAGTTGATGCATACAACTCTTATACTTGTGCATTAGTTTTAAGTTCATTCGGTGGGTAGATTTGTAATTCTTCATTGTATTTTTTGCTTGAGGACAAACAATTTTTCTAAGTGTGGGGTAGTTGATTTGCACATTTTTGTACTTTTTTTACGTTACTTTTGCGGCTCATTTGTGCGTGATTTGCTTGTATTTATGTGATTCTGGAGTTCACTTGACATATTTTGCATCATTTTAGGTTTTGTAGTGTTCTCTTTGTTTTTTAGTAGTTTTTCTTATATTTTCTTAGGTTTTTTTTATTAGTTTTATTTTGAAGGTCAACTTTGGTCAAAGTGGGCCCGGGACGAGGTCGGAAGATGATTCAAACCCGAGGAATTCATTTCCAAGCCTCGACATATCTTTGGTGCGAGGATCGACCAGAAACGACGAGAAATGTAGCCATATTCATTGTCGTCCCACGCATTCGCTCGGTGGATATATCAGTTATTGTAATACAAGCATAACTCAAAAACCACTAGTGCCATTTGCCACCACATTATATCATTGGAAAGATGAGATAAATCTCTAAAACTTTTGTGTTTACAACAATCCCAAATTCCGAGGCTAAGAATGGTAAACAACAGCTTTAAGTGGAGACAGTGCGCCATGGCTCGCTTGTGGCAGGTTATGGGGCGGAGGCAATAACTCTCGAAAGAAAATTCTAATCGACACAAATCAAGTGTCAAATGAAATCCAAGAGGAAGGGCTAAATTTCATATAAAGACACCGATGGCTGATTTCGTGTATTTTTCTGCCTATCAATCACGGAAATTGATCGACTGACTGACTGAGGGTTCCGGAATGCTGCTGCCAAGCAGTCGATCAACCGCTTGCCAGTCGATCGACTGCAACGTAGAGGATGTGTGATTTTGGCGAAAAAAGAGACCATTTTACTTTGACCAACCTATAGATGCTTTTCACCCATTATCCACAAAAGATATCCTCATTTTGGCTAGTTTGGGACATTGTCAAAGTCCCAATCTCTTCAAAACCCATTTTCTATTTTCTTAGATCTAGATTTTTAGTTTAGTTTCAATCATCAATGTAATTGTAGTGTAATTTGGTGTGTATATTCTTCCAGACTTGACACCTCTTGGAGATTTGGTTCTTGCATATTTTGGTTTGGTAATGATAATTCATTCCTCTTGATTTCTTGATTTGTAGTTGTTAATTGTTCTTGATTTCTTTAATAATTGTTGTAGATAAATCATTTCTAAAATGTCTAAAACTTTTCTTATGTTGTTGAGTTTGTTCTTCATTTCATGTTCATCATTTACTATTTTTGGAAAAACCCCCTTGAAGCTCTTATGAGTTCTTCAAACTTTTTGCCAAATTAGGAAATTTCTTAATTTTCATTAGAAATCATGTCCAAATTAGGAAACTTGTTGTCTTATGCTTGTAGCATTCAAATAACTTTTCCCTCCTTAGTTTATTTCAAACTTTAAAATAATATTATTGTGTTCAAGTTCCAAAGATCTTCAAGTTTTAATATTTTAATTTTCACTTGATGCAACAAATTATGGGTTTAGGGTCTAGGTTCATTTAGAGCCATTAATCAAAGTTTGTTGAGATTCGGGATTGACAAACCCAAGAACTGGGATTGACGAACCCAATACTTAATCAAAATTTGGGATTGACAACCCCGAATCATGGATTAAGTGCTCGACAAATAAACCGATTGATCGTGGAGACGAAGCAAACACCCTAAACCCTCATTTTTTATTATTTTCATTTAAATCACTTTTAATTCTTTTCTTAGTTGATTAGTTTTCAAAAACCCAAACCAAAGTGAATTACGCTTTATTTAGCATAGTTAGTTTAGTTTTATCTTACTTCACGAAATTCAAACGCGAAATAGCTTTCGATTAGCCTTCCTCGAGAGACACGACTCGAGATTCAACTTACCTCTCTACAATCGACTCCGTATTATTGTGGAGACGATTTCTCAAAACTAGAGTGTTGAGAAATCCTCGATCAACTTTTGGCGCCGTTGCCGGGGAAGGCTAAAGGTCGCGCATTTTGTGTTGCTTTTCATGTCCGTTTATTGTATAATTTGAATTATCTTGTTTCTCGCCGGTACGTTTAATCTCGTTTGTTGAGTGTTGTGATTTGTAGCTACATTGATGACCTCAACCAGTATCTTTGAAGATCCGAGATTAATCCGACTGAAGATGGCAAACTATCGAGCTAGTTTTCCATATGATGACCCTTATATCCAAACTCCCGATTACCCCAATTCGTACACCACTCCTCTAAGCTATCGGGTCCCCTTGATTTATGATGACCCGTATGCTCCGAGCTTTCGAGAATGGGCCCACCCTCTCAATTATTCCGGCCCAAGCCCTTTATATTATCCACCGGTTTCATATTCCTATAATCCGAGCATGGATCCTTGCACCGCCTCGTGATTCTTATGATCCAGGTTTTGGCGATCCATATGCTCCCCTCGACCCGCCTTCTTCTTACCCAAACTTTGACTCGTATGCTCAATCAATCTATGATTCCTATTCTTCAAGTTACGACTTTTACAATCTACCCACTTCAAGTTCATATACTTAGAGCGATGATCCTTACACCACATTTTCTCAAGATTTGTCTATGTCCCAACCCCGGAACTTAGACTCTCTCTCGCTATTCGGATCCTGTGAAGACGCACGCACCTCCTTCAGATGTCGCTCATACTCCTCCTAAAATACAACTCGTTAGTAAATTCTACATTAAAACCAAAGAACAAGTTATAAATAAGAAAAAGACTCACATTAGTATTACTGGATCTTACATCGATCCACGTGCCATCGTTCTTCCTTTGCGTACGTACGAAAACCTAGTACGTAATGGCCGGCACACGCATCTCCTGCTCCTGTATCCAAATAAAATTCTCAAATAATTAACATTAAAAATAAACAAATAAATAATATATTATATTCTGAAATTACTTACAATATCCAGAGCATAATCGACCGCAGGTCTAGATCCCCCTATGCTTCGACATCCCAGTACCGGGACCAGCAGGCTTGCTCCTCCTATTTCGGCTACACTGCTCGGATTTCTTCTTGTTCTCGGGCTTATCCCACTCAACCTTCCAAGCCCTAGTTGAAATTAATGACATATAAGGTGATATACATTATCTGTAATAAAAAAAATCAATTTTAATAAGAAAACATAAAACAGAATCATTTACCTCCAGACCTCCGTGGTGACGCATCTCGGTAGCTGACCACCATGAGAATCATGATATTGCTTATACTCGTTCAGCCGCTTCCCATACTTGTCCTACATTATTACATTAAATGCTGTCTCTATCTGTTGTACAGTATACTCGTTGTCCCAATAACAAATATCCTGCAAAATAAAACAATAATTACAATTCAATTGATACATGATTCTCAAGTTATAGTAAAGATTAATAAATCTGGACATAAAATAATAATTACCTGAAACATGTCCCACCAGAATTGATGAGTCTCATCAAGGACTGCCTTATAGCACCACCCGGCGGGATGGAGCTCCTTCTCCATAATCTCCCGAAGTATGGTGTTCAGCTTGGTCTGTCTGCTATGAAGTCTGTAATTGTGCTTGTGGTTATAAATATAATTTATTAATAACGATGATTAAAATTTTAAAATTATTTATTTACTTACTTCCTCCCGGTGATATAAACAAGAACTTCCCCTCTCCGTGGTGGGATCAACTGCCGTCGTGATATACCCGCATCGGACAGTGTCGGTGTCAGTGTGGTGGGATCCGCAGTCGGTGCTGAATGATCAATACCAATGCCCACATAATCGTCATCGAAATCAAGTAAATGATTAGCCAACCCCATATCCGATTGACCTAGGCTGCTGGATCCAAGACCTCTCGGCATTTGATAGAATTATCAGATAATACGAGCTTTTTACAAAATGCCAGTATATATTATATATCAAACGTCTTAATAAATCCAAACATAAAAGAAATTAGTTAAGAAAAGTGTGTTTTACAATATGAATAATTTACATATATTTCAACCAAACTAATCATCCTAATATTATACGATTGTTATATTGATTTATCAAAAATTGGGCAGCATGAGGGTAGCTAGAAAATGATTGAATTTTTGATAAGGCCCTATCCCATTCGCAAACGTGATTTTCCAATAATACATCGTCTTAGTATATGAATTTTTGTTGACTAAAAATTTCGGCAGCATCTCCCTTCAGTTCTCTAAGTACACATATATTGCAGTGCACCCGAGAACAAAAGAGAGATACTGAACCAAAATTTTATAATCAACAAAAAAATCATATTAATAAGATAAGCCATATTACAATCACGCTCTCAAACTCTCCAAATAAGTGGACAATTCAGGATTTAGTATCGAATTCTCTATTCGATATTAAATCCCAAACAAGTCTAAGGTATAGTCTTTGAGTGTATAGATAGAAAGATTATATTTTGGATCGAAACTATTTTAAACTCCATTATTGGAGGGACGAAACCTCCCCGGCCGTTGCCATAAACCACGTCATCACAGACGTATACATCAACCAATAGAACCACACCATGTAAATAATATCTACAAAATAACCCAAATTTTAAACATAACATCCATGTACTGATCAACACGGTATTTCAAAACCACCATCACAAACAATTTACAACATTTTGAAAACCACCTTCATTTTTTAAAATAATTTTGAAAACTGTTATTGGAGGGACGAAACCTCCAGGCCAGAATCGTACACCACGTCATCACCGACGTCTTCCTAAATCAATCAATTAACATACATTAAATTAACATAATCGATCACCACGATATTTAAAAACCACCATCGCACACACTATAAAAAATTATTGCATAATTGAACCTTAAATTAATACATAATTAAAAATTATACCCTAAATGAAATCCTAATTGAAATTAAACTATAATTATAAATTGAACCCTAACTATGTAAATTATTCCTAAATTACACCCTAATTGTAAATTATTTCTAAATTGAACTCTAATTGTATAATTATTCCTAAATTGCACCCTAATTGCAAATTATTTCTAAATTGAACCCTAATTGTATAATTATTCTTAAATTGCACCCTACTTGTAAATTATTTTTAAATTGAACCCTAATTGTATAATTATTCCTAAATTGCACCCTACTTGTAAATTATTTCTAAATTGAACCCTAGTTGTATAATTATTCCTAAATTGCACACTAATTATAAATTATTTCTAAATTGAACCCTAATTGTATAATTATTCCTAAATTTAACCCTAATTCTATTATTATTCCTAAATTGAAACCTAATTATAAATTATACCCTAATCCTAAGACTAACCCTAATTATAAATTAAACCCTAAAATGATTCGTAAAATTGACCCTGAACTAATCCTACTTGAAAATTAAACCCTAAATTGTAACCCTAATTGCAAATTAAACCCTAAAATAAAACCCTAATTCGTGAGGTAAACCCTAGATTGAATCCTTAATTACAAATTAAACCGTGAATTGAAACCTTAATTAGAAATTAAATCCCTAAATTGAACTATAATTATAAATTAAAAATAAAATTAATACATACAAATAACATACAAAAATATAGAAGAATCGAAAAACAAACCAAATAAAATTACCTCGGTTGGGGGCTGTAGACGGACAACGGTGGTGGTGGTACGGCGAAGGCGGGCAGCGAAGGGCGGACAGCGGCGGTGCAGGGTTGCTGCGAGACAGACGGGACGATAGGCGGCGCTTGGTTGCAGCGGCGAAGGCGGACGGACGGACAGAGGCGGCGGCTCGATTGTTGTGGACGGACGGACAAATCTGCTTCTTCTTCTTCTTCCTCGCCTTTTCTTTATTTCTTCTTTCCGCTCTTTTTCTTTCTTTCTTTCTTGGTTTGTGAAAATGAGTAGCGGGGTTGACCCGTTGGCAGTTATAAAATAGGAACCGAGGGCTTAAGTCCCCCTCGGAAATCCCATCGGCTTCAAAATTTTCTTATTTTTTAATTAATTAAAAAATCGAGGGACCGATTTTGCCCTTAGAAAAAACCGAGGGCGAAACAGTCCCTCGATTTCTAATTAAATAAAAAATAAAAACAAGAAGATAAAAAATCGAATAAATTAAAAAAAAAATATCGAGGGGACAATTTTGCCCTCAGAAAAAAAACTTAGGGGATATATCCCCCTCGGATTTTTTCGAGGGCAAAACCGCCCCTTATTTTTTTTGATTTTTCTTCCAATTTTCTTTAATTATTTAAAAAACTGAGGGATGGAAATCCCCTCTGAAAAAACCTGAGGGGACTAAAAATGCCCTCGGTTTTTTTTCGAGGGGATTCTCATCCCCTCGGTTTTTTTAAATAAAGAAATTTTGAAAAAATAGAAAACGCAATATTTAGCGATAAACACCCCGATACTCGTAGTTCCACGACATCGAGATGCACCCCTTTCCACCCCGTTCATAAAATGATAGGACTTTGTTTTTATTTTTTTTTACTATTTTTCTATTTTTTTCCATTTTTTTATTTATAAATAGAAAAAAATAGAAAATACGTATATAAACGATTGACACCCAATCCTCTTGGTTACACGACAATCGAGACGCACCCCATGCCGCCCCGTTTGTAAATATTATATTATTATATATATACTATATATATATATATATTTTTTTTTTTTTACTTTTTAAAACTTATTTTCTATTTTTTTCGATTTTTTTTAAAAATAAATAAAAAAAATAAAAAAAAAGAAAACGCGTAACGATCGACACCCAATCCTTGTAATCGAGACGCACCTTCCGCCCCGTTTGTAAAATGATAGGATTCTTTTTTTACTAATTTACTATTTTTTTCGCATTTTTCTTTAAAAATAAAAAATTAGAAAGAACGCGTATTTAACGATCGACACCCGATCCTCGTGGTTCCATGACATCGAGACGCACCCCTTGCCGCCTTCACAAAATTACGATACTTCGTCGCTTCACGTTTCCAACTCAACAAGTTGATCGATCGATCGTATATTGGTTGTTGGTCAAATTACACGACACGTGTGAATACGTACATGCTCGTTGATATTTTTCAATCGAAATCGGGTCAAAACCACCCCACGTGCCTACAATGATAGGATTTGTTTCATTATTTTGATTTTTCTATTTTTTTTCAAAATTTTTAATTATTTAAAAAACCGAGGGGACTAAATTGCCCTCGGTTTTTTCCGAGGGGATTCTCATCCCCTCGGGTTTTTTAAATAAAAAAACTTGAAAAAATTCGGAAAAAATAGAAAACGCGTATTTAACGATTGACACCTGATCATCGTGGTTCCACGAACCGAGACGCACCCCTTGCCGCCCCGTTCGTAAGATTATAGTATTTGTTTTTTTTACTAATAATAAAAAACTGAGGGGACTAAATCGCCCTTGGTTTTTCCAAGGGAATTTCTTCCCCTCGTTTTTTTGTATTTTCTTTATTTTCAAAAAAACTGAGGGGCCTAAATTGCCCTCGGTTTTTCCGAGGGGAACTTCTTCCCCTCATTTTTTTTATAATATATATATTTTTTTATTTTCAAAAAAAATCGAGGGGCCTCAAATGCCCTCGGTTTTTCCGAGGGGACATTCTTCCCCTCGTTTTTTTTAATCTTTTAATTAATTAAAAAAAAACGAGGGGTCTATATTGCCCTCGGTTTTTCCGAGAGTACTTTCCTCCCCTAGGTATTTTCGAGGTTGATATTCCATCGGTAATGATACCCTCGGAAAGCCTTCGGTATTGCCTTCGATAATTATGACGGCAAACATTGGCGCCGTATTTTTGAGTGATTTACCGAAGGGGAATATTTCCCTCGGAAAAAAAATGAGGAAATTGTTTCCCCTCGGTAATTCCTTCGAAAAAAACCAAGGGGAATATTTCTCTCGGGTTTTCCCTCGATATTTCACTATTTTTTTGTAGTGCAATTATTTTAATATTGTATTGTATATATCTAATATCCCATATTTATGGTATATGAGATATTTGTAAGAACATCACCCCTATATATTAATGCAAAATCCTCCTAACTTATGTGTATGCTTCGTATGCTTTGATTGACAAATAAAAAATTATGGTGCTTCGTTTGCTTATGTGTCATCCGAGCCTAATATTTACCTAATTTAATACTTTTTTTTATTGTATCTTACCTAATTTAATTCTTTTATTATATTTTTCCTTATTCAATACTTTCCGTTGATTCTCCTAATATAAAATAGAAATAAGTCATATAATTAGTAGATAATATCTAAATTAGTTATTTTAATTATAATAAAAACTACATATGAAATAATCTTAATTAAAAAAACTTTATTATTAAAATAATTAAATAAGCTTTATAGATAATATAATTTGAAATAATTTTATTTTTTGAGTTTTAATGTTATATATATGTAAAATATGAGTTATTTACAATAATATAAGTATGTAACTAAATATTAGTAATGTATTCAATCTAAACATAAAATATTAAATTGTATGCTAATAATTAATAAACATTGATTAGACATCAGTATAATGCGAAACGGGTTGAGAATAATTATTAATGAATTTATTCTAAACATTAATATATGAAATAATTTAATAATAATAATTAATAAAATAGATATTAGACACGGGTTTAGAATGTGACACCTTTTGAAATTTTGTAATTTGCAACTAAGATTATTAATGAATTTAATTTAAACATCAAATAAAAAATTATTTAATGTTTATAATAATTATTAAATAGATTAGACATGTACAAGTTACGGGTTGAGAATATATTATTTTAATTTTAATTTTAGATTTTAAGATTAAATAATTATAACAAATATTTTTTATATATATCTTTTGATAAGTCCCGTATAACACACGGGTGTTAAACAAGTATATATTTATGCAAAATCCTCATGTATGTGTCTGCTTCGTATGCTACGCTTGGATAATAAATATTTTTGGTGTTTCTGTTGCTTATGTGTCATCCGAGCATAATATATACCTAATTTAATATTTCTGTTTTAGTGTATCTTGCCTAATTTAATATTTTATTTTTATTATATTTAGCCTAACTTAATAATTTTTTTTTTATATTTTGTCTAATTCAATAATTTTCTTTCATACTCCTTATATAATAACATAAATAAGTCATATATAATTAGTAGAAAAAAATCTAAGTTAATTATTTTAATTAAAAGACAAATTGAAATGAAATAATTTTAATTACAAAAAAAATTTATTATGAAAATAATTAAATAAATTGTATTTGTAATAAAATTTGAAATAATTTTATTTTGAAATTTTAAACATTCTATATATGTAAATTATGATATATTTGCAATAATTGGAGTACGTAACTAAATATTAGTAATGAGCTTAATCTAAATATAAAAAAATAAAATTATATAATAATAATTAAGTAATATTTATTAGACAATGACACAATGCGAGAAGACTTGAAAGTATGACACCTTTTGAATTTTTCAAAGTATATAACTGTAATGACAAACAATATTAATCTAAACATAAAATTATAAAATAATTTAATAATAGTCAATTAATATAGATTAGAGACTGGTTGAAAATGTGACATCTTTTGATTTTTTTATAAGTATGTATATATAATCATTAACGAATTTAATCTAAATTAAAATATAATATTAATCAATAATAGTAATAATAATAACAACTAATAAACTGAACAGGGCACGGGTTGAGAACATCCTTTCAATTTTTTATTTTAAATTTAAAATTTTATAATTTTTATAAATATTTTTCATATTTAGTTTTTTATAAATCCCGTGTAATACACGAGTGTTAAACTAGTATATAAATATTAACCAATCCATTGTGTGTCAATATCTATTAATCTTCTCAATTATAGACTCGAATATAAGTTACAAAATAATTTTGCTGTAAAAATCTTTTTTTTTTTTTTATTCATCAAAACTCTCAATTATAGAAATTTACACCATAAATTCCAGCAAAAAATGTTTAGATAAAAGTTTGGATTTTAATAAGGATTCTCATAGAATCCTTAATTATTAAGATTACTCCACAAAATCATATTATTTATTCAATATATATGGAAACAATTGCTTCAATTACTCTATACTTCTCCAAAAATTTATAAATCACTTATTATTTTGTCAACCTTTTCTTTTAAGCTTTATGTTTTCCCATTATTCATCCCTCCCCAACGCTGGCTTAATTTGTGTTCTAATTATATATGGAAAAATTCCCATTTAGTTTATATATCAGAGAATCGAATTCTCATAAAATCCAATAAATATTTTTATTCCCATATAAGACAAATAGATACCATATAGTCCTTACTAAGTAGTATATGGGCAATTCTGCCTCAAAAAAAACTGAACCGACAAA
This sequence comes from Phtheirospermum japonicum, assembly GCA_014905375.1. Lineage (NCBI taxonomy): Eukaryota > Viridiplantae > Streptophyta > Magnoliopsida > Lamiales > Orobanchaceae > Phtheirospermum > Phtheirospermum japonicum. The sequence continues at coordinate 559,580 of BMAC01000009.1, read as the reverse complement.
AAACCCTCCCGATGGAAAGAAAACCAGATTGACTCAATATGCATGGTGCTAAAGCATGATTCACTCAATCAATCCCACGTCAATCCCAATCAATTTTCACTCCACGTCAATCGCAAAATAGCTATGATTCCCTAGATGATATTTTAAACTACAAAATATCAATTGACCTCTGACTCCCTGCATCATACGCAGTTGATAATATACAAATCTAATCTAATCGTCGATATTTTTGCAAATGGACACTGATGGTATGTCATCTATTCCACTAAAATTTTTTTCCCAGAAACCTTTAGTTCTCCTTTTCTATATTCATACTTTTTTTTTTCAAGTTGAATCTTTTGTTTGAATTGCAACAGAACTTTATCAATATTTTGTTTCAAGTCTCGAAAGATAGTTTCAAATTCTGATATATTTTTGCATTGCGTGATCATATCTCAAGTTTCGAAATTATTTGGGAACTGCAGTCTATAGATTTGACTAAGTTTATTGTTGCAGAATTTTTTTTAATTGCAGCGTACAGTTCGAATTCTTTTTTTGAATTGCAGCGTATAGTTTTGAAGTTTTTATCCCAATTCGAAAATCATTTCTCCTGCTCCATTTCAAGAATTTATTTTTGATGATTTCGAATTGCATCAGAAAATTAAAGATATTCTTTTCATTCGAATTGTTCCGAAATGCAGCGGTGCGTTTCCGAATAGTTTCGAATTGTCGCAGATATTCTGAATACAAACAAATTATAAACTACTCCAATAGAGAGTTTCAAATCAGTCGAACCCAGCCATAAACAATAGATTCCAACCTTCGTAGTTATGTAGTTGGAATCTAATTATGAACTACATATGTTGGGCAATATTTTCATATTTTTAGAATGAGGCATGAGGTTTATGTGCTTCGATTCAACCGTTTTTTGAATGAAAAATAGCCTGAAGGTTGCAAAGAGAAAAAACGCGCATACTCTAGGTTTTTAATAACAAAAAAAAAAAAAAACATTAGGTTGAAAACCATAAAAACGCTACAAGTATAGGTGGCAAAAAGTCTTTTTCCCTCCTGATAATAATCAAGTTTGTTGTTATTCAACTACGGACTTGTTTACTAATGTGAAGTATTTATTTCTTTTTGTAGTTTAGAATGAGCCTTTATTGGTTTGTGTAGTTGCGATTTTTTTTAAGGTTACTTTGTAATTAACTTCCAACAAAATTTGATTTATAATGTAGTTGCCAATTTTTTTTTGGTTAGTGTCGTTGCCAATTTTTTAGTACTAATTTCTTATTTTTACAAGGCGAGCATATACCAAAAAGAATTAAATGTGGTAGATGTGGTCGGGTTGGGAATCACAACAAGAAAAGTTGCACCGAACCACTAAATTGACCACTTAATATTTTAAATGTATTACTGATTTGTTGTTTTCTGGTGAGTAGATTTAGTTTGTTCATAAATATTTAATGTAGTTATTAATTATACTCATCACATTTTATAAATGTAGTTCGTAATTATTTAATAGACTAGTTCTTAATTATAAAAAAGATTGGTTCATTAATATTAAACAGAGTAGTTCATAATTGTTTGACAAAGTAGTTCTTAAGTACTTAGCAGAGTAGTTCATAATCATTTAACAGAGTGGTTCATCAACGTTAGACAGAGTAGTTCATAATTATTTAGTAGAGTAGTACTAATTATTTAGCAAAGTGGTTCGTGAACATAATTATTTAAATAGAGTAGTTCATAATTATTTGACAAAGTAGTTCATAATTATTTAACAGAGTGGTTCATCAAAATTAGACAGAGTAGTTCATAATTATTAAACTGATTAGTTCGTAAATATTTGACAAAGTAGTTCTTGGCAATGAGACATAATAGTTCATAATTATTCAACAGAGTAGTTAAAAATTAGTTAACTGACTAGTTCACAGTTATTTAACAAAGTAGTCCTTAATGATTTAACAGAGTAGTTTGTAATATTTTCAACAGAGTAGCAATGTGAAATTAATTTTATTTTACAAGGAGAGATTGAGGGTGGCATTTTACATACTTTTGTCCATTGTGGTATTTAGCTAAGAGAACAAACAGGGATTTTTCGGATATATAGTGTGCGCAATGCCCACTATACTTTTGGTCAAACATCCGTAGAAATTCAAATTTATCTTTATATTTCCCGACATCGCCTGAAACAGTCCGAACTTGTTTTTTTCGTTGAACAGGATTAGGCCCGTTCTCGAAGTCGTCATCAACCACAACTTTTCTATGTTTTCTCTTGATCCTTCTAATCATTGAATTCTGCCCAACCATGGTCTGATTGCACGCTTCTGGAATACAGGCTGAATGTAAATCCGAACTTGGGACAGGATGTTCTTCTGTTACGGCGTGGACTATTGGCTCAACCACATCCTCGTACCACCTTAAAAAAAAGACATGTTACATACCTTTTGTGTCTCTAGATATAGTGAAATACTAATTAAATACACATATGAAAATAATATGTTCATCTCATTTTAAATTCTCAAGTTCCTTTGCTATCAGTACCAAGTAGTTTAAAATTAACAGAGTAGTTCGTTATTAATAATTAAGCAGCAACACACTAGTTTTTTTGTCGTGTGGATGATATAAGTAGTTGTTTCAATAGTTACACTAGTTTGTAATTATATACATGACTAGAGCAAGGTGGCATGGATTTAATAATGTTCGCATGATTCAAAATCTTAATTAAGTAGTTTGCAATTTTCGAGCAAAGCAGTTCATAATTACTCACGCAATATAATTATTTACATCATCTTGTCATGATTCAAGCATCTTCAACTAATACGTAATATGTTTTATTATATTTATATTTTTAGAAAAATATTGTGTTGATATTTTCTGAGTTTATGAACATATTAAAAGAGAAAACAAAAACATTGCATATACGGTGTTTTTTGGCTTACTTGTCTTCGGGGTTGCTAATGGGCTTCGATTGACTTTCCCCGGGCCTTTTACCATCCTCAAGATCCAACTCAAGTTGAGATAGTTTTTTCTTCGTTTCCCAAAGCTCGTTTGCCCTCAAATCATATTCCCCGCGCAGCTCCGACAATTGGGTTGTCCTCGTAGATAGCTCCTCACTCACCAACACATTTAAAATTTAAAATTCCAAACTACTTAACAGTTTGTAATTAAAAAACGGAAGAGTAGTTTGTATATATCCAAACTACTTTTACAATACTACGTATCTAAACTAACTCAACAACACATTGCAAACTACTTATTCTACATGCAATTTTTCAATAGAGTAGTTTGTAATAACGAAATAACAATTTCAAGAAAAATGACATCGTCGCGCACAACGAGAAATGCTATTTACACAAGCTATGAATCCAAACTACGTATTCCAAACTACTGACTCAATAACAAACTACCTCGTCCACATACTCCAATTACTTGTAAAATTATGAAGTACATAATATACTCATCCAAACTACGAATCTGCATACACTACATAACATCCACAGTTCTAAACTACAAAAAGTAATTTAAAATTCCAAACTACATAAAATACATACTCCAGACTATTAACTCAATTCCAGAATAGATAACACAGATTTCCAAATTGCTTTATAGTCTCTGATTACAAAACGGCAGAGTATATTATCATTATCCAAACAACTTATACAAAACTTCATTTCTAAAGTACCTCACCAAAATATTGCAAAATCACTAATCCAAACTACTTATTCCACATGCATTCTTTCAATATAGTAGTTAATAATTACGAAAGGACAATTTCAAGCAAAATGACATCAACGAGCACAACGACAAATTCTATTTACACAAGCTATAAAACTAAACTAAATATTACAAACTACTTACTCGTTAAAAAACTACCTCGACCAAATACTCCATACCACTTGTAAAATTCCAAAGTAAATAAAATACAATTCCAAACTATAGAAGTAGTTTATTTTTATAGAATGACAAACTAGTTTGTAATTATCCAAACTACTCATTCAAAATACCAATCTACATACACTACATAAAATCCGTAATTACAAACTACAAGTTTGTAAAAATACAAAGCTCCCCACAAAATTCCGAACTATGATAAGATAACATTCCAAACTACTTATTCAATCCCAAAATATTAAAAACATAGATTTCCTAACAACTTGAATAATTGGAACTACGAGATGACAAGGTAGTTCGTAATTACACAAACTACTTATCACAACTATTATCCAAAGTACATCACAAACTAATTGAGAAAAAAAAAGAAAAAAATAATAGTAATTGGCAAGATTTTCAAAACTTACTTGTTCCGTATATGCTTCTTCGCCATCCTCGCCTATTGCCCAGCGATTATTTATAGGTCGAGTTACAGTATCAATTTGCGCAGAGGAGGGGATTTCATTTGGACCTAATATTTCCTTGGTTGATTTTCAAGATCTCCTCCAAGGTTTTGATTTCCGCAGCTTGGGGGATTTAATTCGGCCGAGGGTTCAATTGTTAAAGATTATGTGATTCCCCTTCCCTTCTCAAGTGACTGAGGTCGAGTGATTTGAATTTGAGGGAGGGTTCCCGAAATTGAGTTTGGAATTATATTTCCAGTTTCAAGTGCAAAGTTTTTGTTCGAGAGGGAGAATCGAAAAATTTTAAAATTGCTACAATTACGGGTAATAGAAAAGATAGGGCGTGGCATACGGGTATCAATCACCCAGGGCAATATTGTCTACAGGATGTAGCTTAGAATTTTTAGGGAAGTTGAAATTTGGTAGGACTAGGAGGGAATTTCTTTGGCTCTTTAGAACTAGTTCGGAATTTCCCCATTATATATTTTGTCAACCATTCATTTTAGAGTAATTAATTACCAATTATTTCCCCTCACCAACCTGTGCATATGCCACCCAATTGTTTCTATATAAATGGGACATTGCGTAATGGACTTCAATGCATTAATAAAAAGTACTCTCATTGTCTTTAACAGAATCCACACAATTGTTCAAAATGTCTTCTCCCCCGAGTTTCATTTGTGGATGACATATTACACGAACAACCCGGATAACACCCATCGAAAGAAACCTGGAAACAACAATCTTGAATTGTTCATTTGTGGATGACATACTACACGAACAACCTGGATAAAGTCTTCAATATCGAACTAATGTTGGAAGACGAGAAGTTTATATTACCAGTTGCATATTATTTGTTAACAATAATTGTTAATTATTTTCTCATACTAATTTATCAATACAACTTATTTGTAATGATAGCGTGGAAAAACTCAGGCTTCTATTAGGAATTATTTGTTTCTAAAATACGAGCAAAAACTCAAGGAAGGTTCATACTATGTTATCAGTAACTTTGACATCAAACAAAACGAGGACGAATATCAGGCTACCACACATACATATCGTATTGGGTTTCATAATCATAATGGTCTACGTTATTTAAGCAGACCTCTATCAATACCTATGTATGGTTTCATGTTTGTCGAGATCAATGATATCCTTTCTAGTGAAATCAGTGAGAGCCTTTTAGTCGGTAAGATAGTTTATTTTACACAACATTTACTCCTAACTGACTAGTTTGAAAATTATTAGCTCACTGTGTATAAAAATAGTGTGAAATATAATAAATTATTATTTCAAGACATGTAGATGTTATTGCTGAGGTCATAGCCTGTGAGAATATTGTTCCAGTTGTGAAGTTTGGAAACAAAAGGTTAACTGTAAAACTACAAGATCCTCTGTAAGTATGAATAACACAAGTTGATTAAGTTTTCGTTATACTCATTGGTGTCGGGTAAGATACGGTTATTTTTATAAAACAATGTTCGTATTATTAATCTGTTTGTAGAAACTTCGAGAAATTCGGCTAAACGAGAATGCAGATGAACTGGACAAACCTAATCATACCATAAACAAGGACTTAGATGAGGAAACAATAGCTCTAGTAAGCATGTCGAAGGACAAGCAATAAGTGTGGCTATCTTAAGTGTTAGACCAATGATTAGAGTAGATTTGTCCTTATTTCTATTAGCTTTTTAGTTCGTTTTTCTATTTATTTTTGGTATAAGTTGGATGATTTAAGCTTAATTCCGTATTTTTATAATTTCGAATTATTTTACCGTATTTTAATCGTAATTGATGAAAATAGGTGATATCTCGTTGTTTTCACCTTACAGCTAAGTAACCGGAAAAGTTCAGCGCGTAATAGACGAATTCGATGTTCAAGAATAGGAGGACGAGCTTTCCGGCGAAACGAGTAGCAAAAGATCGAGAGACGGAGACAGACGTTCTGTCGCATCGACTGACGCAAGCATCGACGCTTCATCGACGCGAGCCATGATCCGCGTCAATCGACGCAAGGCCGATGCTACGTTCTGAAGCGTCGATTGAAAGGGCGTCAGTCGACGCAACATTCTAAAGCGTCGACCGAAAGGGCGTCAGTCGATGCACGATCGACGCAATTCTCTGAAGCGTCGATCCATGACCGTGTCAGTCACGTACCAGCCAAGCCAACGCGCACACCCAGGCAGCAGCGACGCCAAGCACCAGCACGCGTCAGTCGACGCACCGTCGACGCGACGGCCCAGAATCCGGATTTTAGGGTTTCTTGTGCGCTAAGACTTGCAATATCTATATAAACCCTCTATATTTCGGATTTTTGAGACGAGAGACACCAGAGACACATAATAAACGACCACCTAGGGTTCCATAGATTCCAATAATAATAATTCCACATCTCATAACGAGATTAGAAGACGGAGATCAAGGATCGAAGAACAACGCGTCCAAAACATCAAATTCGAGTTCGGGATTCAATTTTCGCCCAAGATCAACGTTCAAACTCCGGAATAGCTGGAGCTTTTTACTGTTTTTAGTAGTTACAATAAGTTCTCTAAACTCTTAGTTGATTTAGTAGTTAATTTATTAGTTAATTGCTTAGTTAATTTCTTAGTTAATGCTAGAACTAGTTTAATTAGCTTATTCGTTTTATGCTTGATATTGGATATTGGATTACTTTAGTTTACTTAAGTGATTGATTCATGCTTAGTTATTCGTTCTTAGACTCTTATGATTCATTGCTTAGTGGTAATTTCTTATGTTTATGATCTTAGATTCGTTAATTAGGTTTAATTTATGGTTGCGTATTATTGATAGTATAATTATTGCTCGTAGTTGATAATCTAGTTAGAATAATTAGTTTAATTAGCCTTAGTTTAATTATTGCTTTAGTTTATAATGACCAACTCAATATCTTCCAAAACCCCAATTGTACATGTATTTTACTTTAATTCGTAAATTGAGAAAAACATCCGAAAGACCAAACAGTTGTTTCCTCGAGAGATACGACTTGAGTCAAACTTATCACCCTACAGTTACCTTGTACTCTGGCGAGAACTAATAATAATAAGAAACTAAAATGAAAAACATCTTTAAATTCCTACTCGTTACATCCCCGACAACGGCGCCAAGTTTTTGATCCAAACTTTTGTGCACCCCATTCTTAATAAATTAATTTAAATGCACGTTAGTTTG
>BMAC01000009.1:527665-550481 GCA_014905375.1 Phtheirospermum japonicum | reverse complement strand
CGACTGCCGAGGGCTGGCTCGACTGCTTTCCAGAGAGTGGCCATCCTGCCGAGAGCAGTCGATCGACTGCCGAGCCAGTCGATCGACTACGCGCGCATGCCTGCCGAGAGCTGCCGAGTCCTGCGCGCAGCGCCTGCCGACAGCTGCCGACCACGATCGAGCCATCTCGCCCATCTCCGAGCCACCTTGCAATTTTGCCGAGCCAATCGAGCCCAACTCGACCCAAATGGTCTATTTTGACCATTTTGGGTCAAATTTGGTCAATGCATGGAAATCCAAGCTCATATGTCATAATTGACCCATTTACCCCTAATTAACTTGTATAAATAGAACCTCTCTTTCATTTTGTAAAACACTTCCTCCCAACCCAAGCTTGGGTTTTGGGATAATTTTCTCTCTCTAGATTTATTTTCAAGCTTTGCCTTGGGTTTGTAAGCTCAAGAAGGATTCCAAGTACTCCCTTTGGATTATTAATTCCTTGCAATTTCAATCAAGCATCGACAGTGCCTCGGCAGTCGTGTGGCGGACATGCTCAGCAGCTCTCGGCCAGCGTCGCAGGCGTGTGCGGACATGCTCGGCAGCTTTCGGCCAGCGTCGGCAGGCCGTTGGGCAGACATGGCTTCGGCAGCTCTCGGCCAGCGTCGACAGGCGTGGGCGGACATGCTGGCAAACCCTCGGCCAGCGTAAGCAGGCGTGGGCGGACATGCTCAGCAGCTCTCGGCCAGCGTCGGCGAGGCGTGGGCGGACACTGGGTAACCCAGTGTCATATCACGTACCCAGTGTCAGCCATACTCAATTCGAGCCCCGATTCCGCTAAAACTCCAATCGTAAGCCCATGCTCGACCATATACAGACTAGAATACTTCAAAATACCTAATTTAAATATAAAATTAATTAATTAAGATTAAAATAAACCATATTAAGTAGAAAATCAATAAGAAACACGAAAAACATCAAAACGAGAAAACACACGAAAAAACTAACAAAACTCGACTCAAAAACTACTAAAATTAACATAAAATCCTAATTAAAAACACGAGACAAACACCACAATTACATGCAAAACAACTACCCCACACTTATCGGTTTGTTCGTCCTCGAACAACGAAAAGAATCGAGAGTGTACATGCAATGAACATTATGTAAGAGGAAAAATCCTTGTGCTTATCCTTATTAATATGATGGTAGTATCAACATACACTCGTTATCGTCAAGCATTGCTCGTATTACTCTTCCTCAAATGCAAGCCAAATCGATGACTTCCTCACAAATGGAAATTAGAGGGTGTTCGCTCAATTCGCTCAAGTGTATATAGGACGTGTTTACGCTCGAAGTCGGACAATACATGCACCTTGTCAAGATTTCACAAATCGGACGCTCAAAATTGCTCATAGTACATGACCAAACAAGAATCGAAAGAGGTCTTTATTATGGGTTGTAATGTTGGCTCTTTGGTAAGGTATGGAATATTTGGATATAGTGGCTAACACACGATCAAACGTGATCAATAACACACAAAATCCTAATTTCTAAAACCCGAAGCTTATAATCGCTTCACCTTTCCCAATTCCCCAAACTCTCATTCGAAACCCTTTCGTATACTCACACACTTTTCCGACTTTATTTCACAACACTTAGAAGCTTTTTGAATTTACTTCTTTTTACTAAACTTAGCCTTTTTGAAGTAGGCTTTTCACATGAACGCACACTTTATCACTTTTCGTGATTTATGTTGGAGTATTATTCTTTTTTTTTTCTTCTTTTTTTTGTATAAGCAACTCAAAATCCGAAACCCACAATCGATTTCCCTCACATTTCGAGTTAACTAACGACATATCCTCTCACCTCGCAATTTATGGAGATATAAGAGCTAAAATCGAGCTCGGCTAACAAGAAACGGGATAAAGGCTCAAGGGGGCTCATTTGGGATTTTTAAGTAGCTTACATATATGAATATGGCCGGAACAAGGGTGATATATGTGCCTCGAGGTCATTTTCAAATTCAATCATGTACGAGCAAAGTCAAACCTCCTCAATGCAATTTCCTTAAAAATGTAAGCAAGCCGATAAATCACACAAGGCTACTCACTAGTTTGCACCGAATTTGGGAGCAAAATCAAAAGAGATTTTAGAGCTTTGCAATCTTTTCACGAGAAAGTGTTGATTATATATATATATATATATATATATATATATATATATATATATATATATATAATATAATATAGGGTTGGGTTCAAATGAGAACCCGTCATTATATGTGAACCTAGGGGACTCATCTTGACCATTAGATTGAATAATCTTGATGGTTGAGATCATGACATGTCAGCATGGTAATAATGTAAAAAAATGCATTAATTAATTAAAAATGGTATTTTGGACATATATCAATGTTTACAAAGAGCACTACATTGTTCTTTAGAAAGCACAATAGATTAAGAAAAAAAACACTACGATTGTATACAAAAAGCATTGCAAATTTCGTCTATAAACTGCAAATTCAAAAATTTGAAATGAAACTCAAATCTTCAACAAACCATAACTTTTTCAAATTTTATTCGTTTTGAATGAAATATATATCAAATTAATCACATTCTCAAGATCTACAATTTAAGATACATATTGCATATTTTAAAACGTAAAAAATATATATATATATAATTAAATTAAAAAAACTGGACTGATTTTAGCACTACAGTACTGTGTAAAAAGCACAATGAACCTGGACATATAATTGCACTGTGCAATATTAGATCTAAGGGCCAGGATTAGTCCCTAGGTTCACATATAATGACAGGGGTTCTCATTTGAACCCAATCCTATATATTATATATATATATATATATATATATTATATATATATATATATATATATATATATATAGGCGGTTTTATGGACGAAGCACAAAAATTCAACCCCTCACACAAGAGGCCATAAACATGTAAAACTCGACAAGTAAACTATTCAAACTTTCAAGCATGTGGAGTTGTTCAACAATGTAATAACGACTCAAAAGACACAAAAAATCGACTTAACCATATAAAAGCGCAAATAGTAAGCGTCACTTCGCCAAGGCTCGAGTTAAGAACAACAAAACATGCTTTTCGACACCCGGACCCTAACCACCTACCCACCCCACACTTAAACCATGCATTACCCGCATTTTAATGAAAATCAAGTAAAAGGAGGGTGAATAGAAACTTCCTCAACCGAGCGAGTTGTGGTCGAGCTCGGTGGGGTCCACCTAAGCATCTAAGCAATCCGAGTGAACATCGAGCATGGCTAGTATCTCTTGGATTCATGAACACTACCACTTTTACCAATCGTCCCATGGTCGTCGTCGGAAAACAAAACCTAGAAAAGAAAATCACACAAACTCAAAAACACAAGGAAATATGTACATGAACTTCAACAAATTTTTTTTTTTTGTTTTTCAATTTTTCAATTTTTTTGGATTTTTGAATTTTTTAATGTTTTTGGATTTTTCAATAAAAGAAAGAAAGAAAGAAATAAATGGAAAGAACTTGGGTTGCCTCCCAAGAAGCGCTTGTTTTACGTCCCTAGCTTGACGTGCTCCCTTTTTGATCAAGGCGGAAAGATCACGGGAGGGTCCATCAAAACGATCTCCTACTTGTCGGGAGGAATTGTGGTCTTGAAGTGGCCCGACACTTCATCTAAGATCCAATAGAAATATTGAGCGGCTAGTGTTCTAATCGGGCGAGTAGGCGTCATCGTGGGTAGATTCTCGGGTGGAATTGTTGTTTTGAAGTGACCCGACGACTCATCCCCAAAACGAAAGGAGTAATGGCCTCCAACATGCGGTCGGGCGACGGGGAAGGGAAATGATCGCTTTTGAAATCCGCATTTAACCTCTTAGAATCGATCAACATCCTCCATCTCGTTGTAGCCCTCGTGGCCAATAACTTTCCCTTTTCCTCTTCAAAAACAAGCAAGCCGCTTGTCTTTGGTACCAAGTTAATGGGCTTCACCCACTCGCTTTTAGAAATAACAAACATCAAGCCCTCCAATAACAACCTCCTCATCCCGGCTCTCACCATATCTCCAAGACTCAAATTCAAAGCGCTAACTCCCTCAAACACTCCCGGTATCCAATCAATAGAACTTTTAAGAACATCAACCCCTTTAACCATCCTCTCCTCCTTTTCTTCTCGGTGGGGGTTTGCAAGGATAATAATCGACTCGCTCTCCTCATCCTCCTCAAGATAATCGTCAATTTTTTCAAGCTCATCATCAACAACCTTCACCCCAAGCGAATCTTCAATTTCTCCAATCATATCACCAATAACTCCCACCTCCCCCTCTAAAAAGTCATCGTTGCCCTCAATGACACATCGAGAATCATCTCCACACAAAGCGGGGTCAAATAGAGGCACAACGGGCTCATTAAGAAGAACAAGGGGCTCATCCTCACAACATCCCTCTACCTCGACAACCGGGCTAACCTCCTTCTCATTGGTCTTTTCCTCCATAAGCTCGCTCGATTATACCTTCTATCTTGTGCATATATATCCGATCGATAATAGAATCTTTTGAAAGAGAAGGCAAAGTGAGGTCCACGGGGGTGGAATCAAGAGGAGGAAGAACACTCGGATTTGAAAGCACATCATCTTCCGATGGAGAGACGACCGTAATGTCAACTACCCCACACTTATCAAGGAACGGGACCGGAAGAGTGGGCGAAGGTAGTGGGTCTACGGGATAAGTAACAAGAGGATCGTGTGGCGGCGGTGGAGTAGGATAACCGGGTCCCGCACAAGGAGGAGTCGGTCCCGGGCTAGACATTTGAGCGATTTGAGCCTTCAATGCCACAATTTTCGTAACCAACTCAAACTCCTTGGATGATAAGGGTGGAAACACCTCATGTGTTGGTGGAGGAGATTGTGGCTCTTCAAGAGGAAACCCCCCCACAAAGGGTCTACTAAACTCTCTCATAGTGTGGACGGGGGGTGCATCGGAGATAAAACCTCCAAAGCGATCATAGGCCTCGAGAGCTTGGGATTTAGTAGTGGCACCACTTGGGGCTTGATTGAAATTGGAAGAACGAGAATCGCCATACGAGCCGGGACTCTCAAAGCCACCATTATATATATTCGTATAGGGAGTGGGAGCACTATAGCCACCATAAGAAGTGGAATTCGGATTTTGGTTGCCAAYGATCCCATTTGGATTAACAAAGCCCCCGTTATACATGCTCGGAATTTGAGGAGTAGGGGCTCCGTAACCTCCATACGAACCGTTTGAACCCAAGAAGCCGCTCGACCCAACATGGTTTGCACCATGCCCTCCCATATTGGGTTGACCATAGCCGAATCCACCATTGGCGACGTGGTTTGCACCATGCCCTCCCACGTTGCCAAATCCATTATACATCTCATTCCCAACATGGTTTGCACCATGCCCTCCCATGTTGGGAATGTATCCACCATAGTTATAAGAGCCTTGCATACTAAACAAAAACGTCAAATAACAAAGAAGCTAAAAACACAATGAAACTACAACCAAATCGAAAGCCTTAACCAAGCCGAGTAGCAATGGCGCCATTTTGTTAGAAGAATTTTCGTGGTGATGAATAAATCAACGGGTTCATGGCTTGGTATTATCGGAATTCGATTCGATTGAAGGTTTCAATGTGTTTCAAGCTTGGAAAAATAAAGGGAAAATAAAAATAAAATAATTAAAATAGCTAAACTAAACTAGGAATTGAAATTGCAAGTGGGTAGGATGCCTCGGTCGTGTGCCTTAATTGAAAATGCAAAGCAATAATGAAAATAAGCAAGAAAATGCAATGTTTCACCGAGTACAAGCATGCAAGCACAAGGTACAACTATGCATAAAAACTCAAATAAAGCAAATTGACTAAAATTGAAATCATGAATGTAAAGAGCAATGGAAATTAGCAAGAAATTTCAAAACTTTAAGGAAAATAACAAGCAACAAAGAGTAGATCTAAGATTCAAACTAAAACTATGCATGGAAACTAAATTGCAAATAAAGCATATGAAAAACTTAAAATCATGACGATCCAAGACCCGATCTACAATCTAGATGTGTCACTCATCTATAATTCATAGCCAAATCATAAGTTTCATCATGAATTCAAGTAGCTAAGACAAAAATCATGAAATGAAGAAAAATGCATGAAACATATGAAATTACTTGAAATTAAACAAATCAAGGACTTGATCTATGATCTAGATGTGTCACTCAACTAGGATTCATAGCCAATTCACAAGATCAAGCACAACTTCTAATACCTAAGGCAAAAAGCATAAAACAAATGAAGAACAAAGCATGAAATTAAAAGAAAGCTTACTAAAATTAAATGGAGAATCCAAAAGCTTGATTGAAATTGCAAGGAATTAAAGATCCAAGGGAGTACTTGAATCCTTCTTGAGCTTACAAACCCAAGGCAAAGCTTGAAAATTAAATCTAGAGAGAGAAATTAAGTCCCAAACCCAAGCTTGGGTTGGGAGGAGGTGGTTTTACAAAATGAAAGAGAGGTTCTATTTATACAAGTTAATTAGGGGTAAATGGGTCAATTATGACATATGAGCTTGGATTTCCATGCATTGACCAAATTTGACCCAAAATGGTCAAAATAGACCATTTGGGTCGAGTTGGGCTCGATTGGCTCGGCAAAATTGCAAGGTGGCTCGGAGATGGGCGAGATGGCTCGGCGCTGGGCAGGCTGGCTCGGTCGCTGTCGGCAGGTTGTCTCGGCAGCTCTTGGCAGCGTCGGCAGGCATGGGCGGACATGCTCGGCCAGCTCTCGGCAGTTGCACGCGGGCTTGCTGGCGGGACTCGGCAGTTGCGCGCGGGGCTAGGCGGGCGTGGCCGGCAGCGCTCGGCAGCGGCCGAGCAGCTGTGCGCAGGACTCGCCTTGGCTCGAGCCAATGGCCAATTTTCACCTTCTTTTTGCCTTCTTGTCAAAACCTAACACAAATAACCCCCATCCACAAATTAGTTGAACTCATTTAACCATTTTAAGTATAAAATCAACAAGAAACACAAAAAGAACAACAAAACGAGAAAATAAGTGAAAACCTAACAAAACTCGACTAAAAAACTACTAAAATTAACATAAAATCCTAATTAAAAACACTAGACAAACACCATAATTACATGCAAAACAGAGCGCGAGCACCATTACGCGCATGATGACTACTACGAGAGAGTTAATGATCGAGCTAGGGAACCAAGGGGAGATCGTGCACCAAGACAGCGCGATTTAGCACTTCCAAAGGTTGTAACTTTTAGGTCCGCCATTGTTCTTAGACCTACCGCAAGGGCAGTCGAAATCAAACCGCATCAACTTAACTTACTCTTGACTTTTCACGGAAATGCCCATGAGGACCCCTTAGCATTTTTAAAATACTTTGTTGATGAAGTGGGGCGATTCGTGGTTCATGGCCTTCACCAAGAGGAAGTACAAATGATTTGTTTCCCATACAGCTTGATGGACAAGGCGAAGTCATGGCTACTATCACTAGAGCCTGGCTCGTTGACTGACTGGGATATGATCAGCGAGAAATTCTTAAATCAATACTATTCGGCCCAAACTACGGGGCATCTTCGGAGGCAGATTGCTACCTTTGAACAGTTGGATGGAGAGCTATTTCATGAAATGTGGGAGCGTTATAAGATGCTTTTGCAAGCTTGCCCCCACCACAACTATTCTCCGGAGATGACTAACCAGTTTTTCTTCGATGGATTATTAGGCCATGGGAAATGAGAAGTAGAGATAGCAGCGGGAGGAGATTTTGGAGATTTGACAGCCACCGAGGCGAGGCAGGTGTTGGAAAAGCAAAGCGAAAAATCTAGACAAACCAACTCTCGGCATCGTAAAATGAGGGTTAACGAAGTTTCCATCCCTGATCCTGATTTAGATGACGACAAGTTAGTGAAGGCGAAATGTGAGGAGATATTTGATGAGAAATTAGCTGCTTGGAAAGCCGAGCGAGCTAGCATAGCCACTGCACAAAGGATGGCCGTAACATGTAACCAGTGTGGATCCCCCCAGCATTCGGCGGATGTGTGTCCAAACAACATTGAGCAGCATGAGGATGTTAACGCGATCCAAAATTATTCGAATCAAAAGAAGTACACACCGCAACGTGATAATCCTCTTTTCAAGTGGGGACCTGGAAATCCAAATCATATGCCACCTGATCCGCAATCTCCCCCACCACAATATGCTCAAGCACCACCAGTACCGCCACCACAAAATAATTTTCATACGCAAGGGAAGGCATCTAATGCGACTCAACCAAATGATCAGCTGTTGGTTTGGCAGCAAAATCAAGTGGCCGAGACGATTAGCAATAGAGAGGGACTTACAAAGGTGAACGCAAAGATTGATGAACTCTCGAAGAAGGTGAACGGAATTGACCATCTTTCTGGTGTTGTGCATGATGTAGCTAAAAACATGGATAGGGAGAAGGACAGGCTACCAAGTCAACCGGAGCAAGCGTCGGCGGTTCACGTCCTTCGTAGTGGGAAGAAGATCGACAATGGCATAGTGGACTAGGATGAGGAACTTGTTCCTAAACCAGTAGACAAGATACATAAATCCACCAATAGATACATGCCTGGTTCCATTCAAGGGATGATTCCGAACAACACCCTTGGCAAAGACGAACCAACACTGCCGAAGCAATCAACGACGCAAATTAAGGATGCTGTTCCTTTTCCAAGCCGGTTGCGACCAGAGAGAGAAAACAAGAGGTTCATGGAACTATACAACCTCTTGACGAACATCAATATCAATCTACCGCTGTTGGAGGTGATCAAAATAATGCCCGCCTACGTAAAATTCTTTAAGAAACTTGCTTCGAGAGAGAGACGTTTGGCGACGAATCAATACGTACCATTACCAAAGGAGGTTAGCGCGATTTTTAAGAAGCCATTGCCACCCAAGGAACGCGATCCTGGAAGTTTCTGCATCACTATTTCGTTGGTCAATGGACAAAAAGCGATAGGAATGTTAGATCTTGGAGCAAGGATAAATTTACTGCCATATTCACTTTATCAAGCATTTGATCTTAGACCACTTAAGCCGACAACCATGCGCCTACAATTGGCCGATCGCTCAACCCGACGACCCTTGGGAATAGTTGAGGATGTTTTAGTACAAGTTGGAGAGCTTGTACTTCCGGTTGATTTTGTGGTTATGGACATTGGAGAAGTTCCGACTGGTAGCACTGAGCATACCATTTTATTGGGGCGTCCGTTCATGTCTACTTCCCATACTCTAATTGATGTTCACAAAGGGAGGATGACTATGACAGTTTTGGGTGAAATAAGGACGTTTTCTCCAAGAGATATTCAAAACACTCCCTCCCCTGTCATGCAAGAGGATGATTCATTCATTGATCCAGTTACATCATGCGTAAACGAGTTACGAGAAATCGTAACTTTGAACAAACTAAGCGACGGTGACAACGCCAGATTTTCTATCGAGGGAGGGGATAAACGAGTCGATTCAAGCAAGGAGCACGATGAGTTTGAGGAGCATATGCACTTAAGTGGAGAAGACTTGATCGAGTTACTAGGTATTCACATGCGCGATATCGTAGAAGAATTTGGAGACGATTTCGATGTGGATCGACCGCATACACCACCAATAAGTCGCCCAAGTCACGATTCCCTCGACCCTAAAAAAAAAATTTAAATTTTCACGTAAAACGAATAAGGGCGAGGCATATTTTCACGATTGGGCGAGGGAGAAGAAGAAATCAAAAGAGGTTCGCACGAAGGAAGTTAAAAACTTGCAGTTTGAGGTTGGAGATTTAGTACTGTATAATCACGAGCATAAATATGATGAGGTCGGAAATTCATCCTTTCAAGTTCACAAGCATAGGTTGAAGCCTTATTATGACAAACGAAAAGGGACTGGAGTTAACAAGATGGTGGAGTTTGGAGATCCACCGTACGGTTGGAACTAAACGAACAAAATAGCTTCGAGCAAGTGATGTTAAAATTTGCGATTCTCGGGAGGCAACCCGAGCATTATGTATCCTTGTGTATTTTATTTTATTTTTATTTTATTTATTGTTTTATTTTGGTTTTTATTTGTTTAGAACAGATGGAAGAACTCGAACGAGGAGAATTGATCAAACGAGCGAAGAAAAAGTCGCCCAGGATTCCGCCCGCGTCGACGCCGAGCTTGCTCACATCAGTCGATGCGGCGTCGACACAGCTGCCAAGAATTAATCTCTGTCGCGTCGATAGGGCTCGCGTAAGTCGACGCAGCGTCGACGCGAAACCCGGACTGGCCCAGAACGCGTTTAAAACCGGATTTGCCCGATCGACCCGACCCGTGTCCGTCTTGACCCACGGAAAACCCAGAAAAACTGCTTTAAAACAGTTTTCTTTTTCCCTCTTCTCACTTTTCCTCATCTTCTTACTTCAAAATTTTAATTTTCTTACCTTCTTCACAATTTTCGTTCTACAAATTCCAGGCACTACAACTCTCAAAAAACTGAATTACACACTATAAATCTGCTGGCAAGACCGAATTTGGGGCAGGTTTCAAGCTAATTCTCAAATCAAGCTAAGTAGGGCTTGGAGCAATATTTCGGAAAACGAGCAATTTCGGGCTAAAATCTTTGAGGTACTTCGCTTGAAACTATCTTGGGGTCATATTATTGTTGTTGTTGGTTGTGTTGGGAAATTTTTGGTGTTAGAATTACTCAAGTTCTTAGTTGGTTGAACACGCACGCCAAGTGTTCGACCAAATTCCCCAAAGAACAAAAAGTTTTATTTTTCAAGATTTATCATTCCCGTTCATCTTCGTATTGATTGATTATGCTCGAGCGGGTAAACGTAAGGATATCTCGGGGAAATATGGAGCACCGTTCCCAATTTTCGACAAAAAGGAAGGGGACATGTTCAAAAATATTCGAAAATGGGGTTTCGCTACACATAGGATTTTGAACGTCGATGGAATTGAGGAGGAGGCCTCGAATGGTTCGGAGCACCACGCCGACCTATCTCGTTATGTCGTTGGCCTTGGTTGTGGGTATTTTGCCCAAATGCACCTCCTCGGATTTAGAGAGCTTATGCTCGAGTTCTTCTCCCCGTTGGCAATCCGGAACGACGAGACGATCTTGTCGACTAGGTGGGAATGACGTTTATGTAGACGAGGAGATTTTTGGCAACATTTTCGGTTTCCCGACTGTAGGGGACCACCCGCCTAGAGTTCAAAGCTTCAATTTAGTCTCTTTTTGGGGGATGATCACCGGGGGAAACACGGGCAAGCGTTTTCCTTGCTCGAAAATTCTAGACGATGCCCTTTACGTTGCCTACAAGATCCTAGGGCACATCATTTTATGCAAGAACGAGGCAAATTACGCGACTAAGTCCGAGCTTTATATTCTACAATGCCTCGTTGATGGTCGCCAAGTCCGGTTGTACCCGTTAATTTTGCAAGGACTCTACAATGTTACCAAGGGTATGCCGGGAGGCAAGTCGCCACTTCTATCATTTGTGCCATACATTACCGGCCTCACCCGTCACTTCGGGTTCGATCCGGCCAAAAAGGGACTTAGCCCACTCGGGACCACTTCATTACCTCTTACGCGTGCACCGGCACCCCGAGTGAGGTCGTCGACTAGAGGAGGATCTTCGTCTCGACTGCACGATGACGACGACAATGGCGATGCGGATATGGAGCAAGACCGCCGTTCTACTTCGGGCCCGAGTCCCGATTGGAGCCATTTTTTCGAAGAAAACCAGGCATTTCAAGTGAAGATGTTCGATAAGCTCCAAATCATCGACGAGAAGATTGATGCGAACCACGACCAAAACCGTCGGAGTTTGAAGAAGATGCGAGCTCGCATTTCGAAGCTCGAGGAACGATTTGAGGCGGCATACCCCACACCTAGCATGGACGATGACGAGAACCCCGAGGATGATGATTCCCGCGAGTTCTAAATCTCGTATCTCTATTTTTATTATTTATGCTTTTTTTTTTAAAAAAAAATTGGAAAATATAAAATCCAAAAATATTGTTATTTTCTTTGTTTTCGTTTGTTTTGTTTTTCTTAGGGTATTTCACATCACGTACGTTGAAGAAGTGTCCAATTACACAAATCAACGAGTAGCGGCTCGACTACTACTATTTCAGGGATGTTTTCTTTTTCCTTCCTCTTTTTGATTTTTGGATGTATTTGTGGCAATCAGGAGATTGCCGGGATTTTTAGAGAGGGGGGTGGTCGAGTGTGGTTTGTATTGATGAATTGTGTAAATTTATTTAATACTTGGCCTGTAATAATTATATGCTTAAACGTGATTAATTGCTATTTCTACGCTTAATTGTGTTTGTATGGCTTGCCTGTCGAAGTTGACTATGTATGATTATTTGTTTTCGTCTTTGAGCGTGCATAAGTGCATAAGTTGACTATGTATGATTATTTGTTTTCGTCTTTGAGCGTGCATAAGTGCATAATTTTTCAAAATTTATTATTATATATTGTAAAATGGTACTTGGATGCAATTAAGCGTATGTAGCATAGCACGACTCACTGATTGAACTTATTCTCATTCTAGTTATACTTTGAATCTAGCGTTTGTTCGAGGACGAACAAACCAATAAAGCGTGGGGTAGTTGATTAGAGTAGATTTGTCCTTATTTTTATTAGCTTTTTAGTTCGTTTTTCTATTTGTTTTTGGTATAAGTTGGATGATTTAAGCTTAATTCCGTATTTTTATAGTTCCGACTTATTTTACCGTATTTTAATCGTAATTGATGAAAATAGGTGATATTTCATTGTTTTCACCTTACAGTTAAGTAACTGGAAGAGTTTAACGCGTAATAGATGAAGTTCGATATTCAAGAATAGGAGGACAAGCTTTCCGGCGAAACGAGTAGCAAAAGATCGAGAGACGGAGACAGACGTTCTGTCGCATCGACTGACGCGAGCGTCGATGCTCCATCGACGTGAGCCATGATCCACGTCAGTCGACGCAAGGCCGACGCTACGTTCTGAAGTGTCGATTGAAAGGGCGTCAGTTGACGCAACGTCGACGCAACATTCTGAAGTGTCGACCGAAAGGGCGTCAGTCGACGCACGGTCGACGCAATTCTCTGAAGCGTCGATCTATGACTGCGTCAGTCATGCACCCGCCCAGACAACGCGCACACCCAGGCAGCAGTGACGCCGAGCACCAGCACGCGTCAGTCGACGCTCTGTCGACGCACCATCGACGCGACGGCCCAGAATTCGGATTTTAGGGTTTCTTGTGCGCCAAGACTTGCAATATCTATATAAACCCTCTATATTTCGGATTTTTGAGACTAGAGACACCAGAGACACATAATACACGACCACCTAGGGTTCCATAGCTTCCAATAACAATAATTCCACATCTCATAACGATATTTGAAGACGGAGATCAAGGATCGAAGAACAACGCGTCCAAAACATCGAATTCGAGTTCGGGATTCAATCTTCGCCCAAGATCAACGTTCAAAATCCGGAATAGCTGGAGCTTTTTTACTGCTTTTAGTAGTTACAATAAGTTTTCTAAACTCTTAGTTGATTTAGTAGTTAATTTATTAGTTAATTGCTTATTTAATTTCTTAGTTAATGCTAGAAACCGTTTAATTAGCTTATTCGTTTTATGCTTGATATTAGATATTGAATTACTTTAGTTTACTTATGCGATTGATTCATGCTTAGTTATTCGTTCTTAGATTCTTATGATTCATTGCTTAGTGGTAATTTCTTATGTTTATGATCTTAGATTTGTTAATTAGGTTTAATTTATGGTTGCGTATTATTGATAGTATAATTATTGCTCGTAGTTGATAATCTAGTTAGAATAATTAGTTTAATTAGCCTTAGTTTAATTATTACTTTAGTTTATAATGATCAACTCAATATCTTCGAAAACCCCAATTGTACATGTATTTTTACTTTAATTCGTAAATTGAGAAAAACATCCGAAAGACCGAACAGTTGTTTCCTCGAGAGATACGACTCGAGTCAAACTTATCACCCTACAGTTACCTCGTACTCTTGCGAGCAAACTAACGTGCGTTTAAATTAATTTATTAAGAACGGGGTGCACAAAAGTTTGGATCAACCAACACTTGAATAAATTGATTCTCAACTTACTCTAGCAAGGTCTCCCAGCAGTGCAAAAGCACTTTGCTGTCTTACGCATCATCTATACAACATTGCAGCAGCAAGTCCCTCAAATTACGTTGTGAAACCTAACCGACAAAAAAAAAAGGGAAAAATAAATGAAAATCTGTGAAACCAACAATGCAAAATACAAAAGGAAAAAGTTATTACGAATTCAAAGATCTGTGGAGAATCTATATGTTCTATTCTAGTTAATTATCAGGACAATTTTTGGGACTTCAGCAAGTAGCAGAGACTATAGGCTGTGCTTGGAAGTTAAATGTAATCATCTTACCTTACCTTGACCCAGCCGATTATTTATCACTAAATGTCATTACTATTTTAATATTAACAAGTATACTAATTCCTACCTAATTCACAAGACTTGGAAAAATTGACCTCAATGTTTTCATAAATAATAAAAAATGTAACCAATGGTAGAAGCAATCAGATAATCAGTAAATCAAAAACAGAAATATACACAAAACGATGATTAAAAGATGGATGAAATGCATAACAGGGCATCAAAAATCATCGACCGATCAAGAAGACCAAATCAGCAAATTACCAGACGCAACTCCCCAACACATCGTCTCATTCGTCGACCCCAAATATATTATAGTCTATATTTATTTGTCATTTTCCCTAATAATCTTGAGAATTTGACTTTATTTTTATTTTCTTGAGATTTTGTACAGTTTTATCAATCAAAATTGCCAACTCAATTCCATCAAATCCCTAATTACACAACAATATCAATTTCCAAAAAACCCTAAATCACAAATTCACATTCATAATTGAGATCAAGTCCGAAAGCCCTAATAAAAACCAATATCAATTTCCAAATCCCTAAAATTAATCACTAATTGAGAAGAAAATCAAAAATGGAAGCTTACACGAGGCTGAGTTACATCGTTGGAGATGAAAACGGGGCTGACTTTGATGGAGACAGGAGAGAAGCAACAGCGCGCCGCTGCGGGTTGGAATCGTCCTGCGACGGCCGAACGTTCTTCTGGAATGCTTCTGAGCGTATTTTGGGGATAAAATGCTTATGAGATTTTGGGGATAAAATTTGGGAATGAATTAGCTGATTTTGAGATCAATTTCCGACCGTGCTTGTTAAATGCAATTTTGGGGAAAAAATTGAATAAAATGGCTAATTGTGGATAGGGTTATGTGTTTGGGGAATAAAATGACGCGTGTACCAATTTTTTTTTTTTAATAAATTCTACGGCGGTTCTACAATAACCGCCGTGAAAAAGTTGGATTTAACGGCAATTTTTAAAAAATACCGTAGAATATGTGAGTTTTACGGCTATTTTACAAAACCGCCATAGAATGTTTAAGGTTTTACGGCGGTTATTTGTAAACCGATGTTAAAATAAGCTAGCCTCCAGTTCTTATGGCGGTTCACATATAACCGCTGTGGAATATGTGAGTTTTTAAGGTGGTTCTTAAGTAACCGCCGTAGATTGTGTCACTTTTACGACGGTTCATGTAAACCGCCGTAAAATGACCTTTTTAACGGCGGTTATAGCCACAACCACCGTTAAAAGTATTTTTAAGGCGGTTTTCAGTGAACTGCCTTTAATTAACAGCCTTAGAAAGCTGTTTCTGTAGTAGTGATGATTAAAAAAATTTAATTAGACATTGACTTACATGCAATGATACAGATTGTTACTATAATATTATGATTAAAGATCACATTATACAAACTTCGACAAATGTATTATTTATTACTCATTTTTATTTGTGCGTAGTGGAGAGATAATTGATTGTAAATTTTGGAATAAGTTTGCGGCCCAAATGTCTGTGTATTGGAATAGCTGTTCCGAAGGTGGTCATCATTATTCTACAGTTTGCCATGATTAAAAGCTTTGTTTGATATAATAATGTTTTTTAAATAAAAAATTATTTCTTTGATATAATAATAGTCATAATATTCTTCATTCATTACATTGGAATAATTTCATGGGCACACACACATATATAAACTCGAAAATGGACTGAGATCTTGCACCCATTAGTAAACACAAACACATCCATAATGGTAATTTGAGTATATTCAAACACACACACACACACACACACACACACACACACACACACAACACACAATATATATATATATAATATATAAATTCATTTATTTTCAACTATCAGGTGTTAAAAATACACAAAATGCAATGTATCCAAGCAGATTGCCTAATAATGAAGACCTTCCACAATTTGTTGACTTTAAGTCTAAGTAAGTAGTATTGTATCAAAAATATTAATGTTAATTCCTAAACATTTATATTTAATCTGTAGAATGCCGTCTTTCACAAATATTTAATACAACAGTTCTTATTTGCAAGATGTGTTTGTGTTTTTAGGATCAATGCGTTAGGCCGTGAAATATCGGCTAGGAGTTTTTCGACCTTTAGTCAAATATTGCATCTAGAAGTGTTGATGATTTCATTTCATCACTTGAGTTCAAACAAATTGATGAATTAGATACAATATCTGAGGTATATTCTCATAAAAAAGGGTATCGATGTAATATATACCTCAACATGATTATAATGTTTATATAAACAATATTATTAATTTGAAGCTGATTTAACCTATTGTAGGAGGGATTTTTTTTATTATTTTCGGCACTATACTGAACATTCAAAACAACTTACAATTAGTTTTATATGGTCTTATCCATATATTCTACTAAAGTTGATGATGCTTTAGGTTCAAAGTGTCGAAAGTGCTTCACAGTTCTCCAAGATGTCGATGCTTCGTTGACGCGACTCTGCCCAAATCGGTCGATGCTAGGTCGACGCCAAGACGACGTAACTCTCTGAAGCATCGAACTAAGAGTGCGTCGGTCGACTCTCAAGACAACGCAACTCTCTGAAGCGTCGATCCAAGGGGGCGTCGGTTGACGCCCATGCCATGTCGATGCGAGCGCACCAGATGCGTCGACGCCGAGCCCCAGCTCGCGTCGGTCGATGCGACGTCGACGTGATGGCCCAGTTACGGATTTTAGAGTTTTTTATGCTCCAAACCAAGGGAAAACTATAAAAGACCTTCTCCAAGTCCGTCCAAAATATACATGATACACCACTACGACCCTACTTACGCTCCTACAGCTCCTAATCAACGCACCTTACGTTCCATAACAACGTCGAGGATCAAGATCAAAGAATCAAGAATCACAATTTCCGAGCACAACCCATTAGTTCGTGATTCGATTCTCGGCCAAGATTCGCGGCAACCTCTCCGGATTAGCTGGAGATTTACTGCAATTCTTATTTTAAATAAGTATTTTAAACTCTTTATTTGCTTTCGTAGTCTAATTTATGCAATTAAGTAGTTGTTTTTTAATTATTGTTCTTGAATTATTTTATGCTTCGAACCCTAGAAACTACCGTTATTCGGATTCATAATTTTAGTTTAATTAATGTTTGGTTGTTATTCATGTTTAGATAATTCGTAATGTTATGCTCTAGATAAATTACTTTTCGATTATGCTAGTGATCTTGTTGAGTTCTTAGTTGATTTCTTGGATTAAATTCATGAGTTTTAGTTGCTGAATTAAATTACTTAGTTTAAATTGATGTTCATTGTTTTCAAATTCTTAGTTAATCAAAACAATCAATCTCTCCCCCCCCCCCCCCTAATTGAACAAACTATTTGAGATCCAGATTGTATGCTTCTCAAGAGACGACTCGAGTCAACTTTGACAACCTACACATGAACCCGTTCACTTGCGGGCAAGCTATTTAATTACTGACAAAAATTTATAAGTAGGCAACACAAAGGCTTGAATCAATAATAATGTATTTTTTGAATTCCATCCCTCTTTCTGTCTTGTCAAGAACCTGGCCACTCAAGAAAATCCTGCTCAAGGGCATCCTTAAGAAAGGATTATACCAGTTCAACCTTCAAAACAACAATATTGATAATAAAGATTCTGCTGCACCAGCTTCTTAGCCTTTTTCCTTTTCTGTTAAAATAAACAAGTGTTCCAGTCTTGATCTTTGGCATCAAAGTCTTGGACACACTAATTTAGACAATGTTGAAAGAGCCCTCAGGCATCGTAATATCCCTTTTCAAATTAATAAAATTCTAGTTTGTGTCAATCTTGTGCACTTTCTAAAAGTCATCAATTACCCTTCACTGATTCTGATTCAATCTATAGTGCTCCTTTTGAACTTATCCATACTAATTTGTGAGGTCCCTTTCATGTTAAGACTATTAATGATTGTAACTATTATGTAAACTTTATTGATCATTATTCTTGATTCACATAGATATACTTATTGAAGGCTAAGTCTGATGTGTATTATGCCTTTACTAGTTTTAAGGCATTGGTTGAAAATCAGTTTGGTAAAAGGATCAAAATGGTGCATAGTGATGGTGGAGGAGAGTACATTGCACTTATAAAATTCTTTCAAGAGAATGAGTTAGCACACAAAATGTCTTGTGCTTATACTTTTCAATAGAATGGCCTTGCAGAAAGAAGACACGAGGATATTGTAAACATGGGATTATCCTTGCTGGCCCAATCAAGTTTGCCTCAGAATTTCTGGGGTGATGCTTTTGTTACTGCTACCTACCTGCTGAATAGAGTTCCCAACAATCCACTGCAGTTTAAGACTCCACTTAAGCTTCTTTATGGGCACAAGCCTGATTATATGAGGTTGAGAGTTTTTGGATGCTTGTGTTATCCCCATATTAGGCCCTACAACAAACACAAAATGGAATACAGATCATGTGCAGGAGTGTTTCTTAGATAGAGTAAATGGATACAAGGTGTTTCTCCTAGATAAGAGGATTATAATCACTAGAAATGTGATATTTGATGAAGGAACATTTCCTTACAAAGAGAAGCTGAATATACAGAATATGGTGCACCCTAGTGATCCACTTTTTGTTTCAATCATCCCCACAACAGACAGTCTGGAAAATCAAGAGTTGATGCTGGAATCAATAGAAACATTGAAGAGAATAGATTTCCTGAGCATATCTCAGATAATCATCATTTTTTAGACAATCATAAGTCTTCAACATCAAGGAACACATCCTCTTCCAGAAGTGATTCTGCCAGCTCAAAGAGTAGCATTCCTACCATACTGCTAATTGTGCAGCTAGCTCCTATGAACAATGATTCAGATAGTTCAGCCCCACAGGCTCCTCAAAGACACCCCATGATCACAAGATCAAAGATGGGAATTCATAAGCCTAAAGTGTACAATACCACTGTCAAAAAAGAAACTGAGCCTTGTTCCCTCAATGAAGGGGCATTATTGAAAGTAGCTATTATTTGTTAAATTATACAAATAAAGGAAGAATATGTAACAACCAATTCTCCTATTTCAGTATACGACTACATTAAACTGAAAGTGATGTTCTCTTTTTGAAGATAATCATAATAGTTGCATCTAGAGTAATGAAGAACCAGCGTATCGAAGAATTGAAATCACTAAAGTGCTTCACACATACAGACATGACATAAATCAAATGAAATTTATTTCACTGAACATTTTTCCATTTTTACCAGACAATATAAACAAAATAACTAAGAAAAAAACTACATTCTAAAAGTAGTCGATTACATTATTGTCCATCACTGTTACACAAGTTAAAACTACTTTTAAACAACTATCAGACTAATAAGTAAACCAATAAACATCAATGAGCACATAGTTACACTTGAAAAAAATAAAAAAAATTAAAGAGGATCTTTGACAACCTCATCCTTGAATGAATTTAGAACAACGACCTCCATAAGATATAGATATTGTTGCTTTTGAACTTGACCACATTTTGATCCTCTACGAACAGATCAAGCAGAGCGATGGCGCATTCGATGTCATCATGGTTTTCTTTGATTTCTTAAGCATTAAATATTATTTAAATAAAATAGACCTGCACAAAGTACACACTTATGTGCAAAGTTTTCATATATCATCAAGTGCAATAAATGTGTGAAGATTAAAAAAAAGTACACTTGTTGTATTCTCAATTCAAAAGGTAATTAGTTTCACTTCAGTAAATTAACAATTTTCATTATCGATTAGAAAAAAGAAAAAAAGATCACAAGGTAGTGTATACTTTGTAACTAACAAAAATAAATGGAAGCTAATATCACAGATTGGAAAACTAGAAATGAAAGATACGTTTCTCTATTTTAAATGACATATATGGCAAAACCAAAAGCATGCTGTCATGTAACTGCATCTCCCAGTACACATCATACCTATGTGCAATTATAAATTTGAATATTATTTCAACTATTAATCAAATTATGCACGTTTACAACTAAGTGCATGAGTTGCGCAACTTATGATATGACCATATAATGTATTAGATTGTTGCATGAAAAACACTTATATTTCTCAAGTATTCAACAAATAAAAAACAGAAACAATGTTATGCTGGGGAAATAACTTACCCTGACCAGAAATCTCCAACAGGGTCCTCACACGCTGAACCTGATTGTCATCCAGGCCCTGGGCTCCACCAAGCGGAGCACTAGCACATTCTGAGTCGTGATGGCACTTGGCTTCAATTTTTTGTCCCCAGTTTCATGCGCACCTGACAAAACATAATTACACAAGCTGTTAAGCAAAAATGATATTCTGGCTCAAGGATCAATAAACCAATAAATATCAATGAGCACATAGTTACACTTGAAAAAAATTAAAAAAATTAAAGAGGATCTTTGACAGCCTGATCCTCGAATGAATTTAGAACAACAACCTCCATAAGATATAGATATTAATGCTTTTGAACTTGACCACATTTTGATCCTCTATGAATAGATCAAGCAGAGCGATGGCGCATTCGATGTCATCATGGTTTTCTTTGATTTCTTAAGCATTAAATATTATTTAAATAAAATATACATGCACAAAGTACACACTTATATGCAAAGTTTTCATATATCATCAAGTGCAATGAATATGTGAAGATTAAAAAAAAAGTATACTTGTGGTATTCTCAATTCAAAAGGTAATTAGTTTAACTTCAGTAAATTAACAATTTTGATTATCGATTAGAAAAAAGAAAAAAAAAGATCACAAGGTAGTGTATACTTTGTAACTAACAAAAATAAATGGAAGCTAATATCCCAGATTGGAAAACTAGAAATGAAAGATACATTTCTCTATTTTAAATGACATATATGGAAAAACCAAAAGCATGCTGTCATGTAACTGCATCTCTCAGTACACATCATACCTATTTGAAATTATAAATTTGTATTATATTTCATTATTAATCAAATTATGCACGTTTACAACTAAGTGCATGAGTTGCGCAACTTATGATATGACTATATAATGTATTAGATTTTTTCATGAAAAACACTTATATTTCTCAAGTATTCAATAAATAAAAAACAGAAACAATGTTATGCTGGGGAAATAACTTACCCTGACCAGAAATCTCCAACAGGGCCCTCACACGCTGAACCTGATTGTCATCCAGGCCCTGGGCTCCACCAAGCGGAGCACTAGCACATTCTGAGTCGTGATGGCACTTGGCTTCAATTCTTTGTCCCCAGTTTCATGCGCACCTGACAAAACATAATTAAACAAGCAGTTAAGCAAAAATGATATTCTGGCACAAGGATCAATAAATCTGGGATTAGCGATATGCACCAACTAAAAAATGCAAGGAAATAGAAAAAAAAATAGTATTGGGACTCAACGATAACAATTGACTACATCAAAACTCGAGATATACTCTGCGGTTCTAGTTGAATCATCTTGTACCTTCAATCTTCTTGGCATCGCAAAATGCCCTGTCGTTGGGGGTTTTAAATCCTAAACAAGAAAGAAAGCCATGCAAGTTTCAATACATTATAAACTCTAAATATTTTTCATTTGTTCTCTCGGTTCTTCTTTACTAATTTTTGGTGATGGAACTTCTCAGTCTCAAAGCTTGGTAATACTTTTTTAGTTTATAGTTCATGCATGTCGATACAAAAATATGACTAAAGAAATGATAATTGCCCATGGCTATTTTCAAAAAAATGTCAATTTTAATTGGGGTATATAAACATTATGCCATCGTGAAGATTTTTGTATTGTGGGAGCTAACCTTTTTAATTTTTACACTTTGTCATCTAGACATTTTTTTTTAATTTATCACATTTATGTATATCACATATGCATGGCAGACTTCTTGTCTTTTCTGTGCAACTTTGGGGCAGTTTCAAGTTATTTTATGTGCACATAATAGTAATATATCTATATTAGCATTAGGTTTAACAATCGGAATTTAGGACATAAAATAACTTCAATCATCGAATCCGAATTGGTTAGAGGATCGAGCTACCATAGTTGGCGATCTGTTGAGCACAAATGAAGGCTCGAAGGATTTACAGTGAGGTAGGGTTTTGGGRAATTTCTAATGGCGCAAAAATAAAACAGACTTTGACAAAGGGGCATTATTGACAGTAGCTATTATGTGGTTAAAAATAAATTTCATTTGATTTATGTTATGTCTGTATGTGTGAATCTCTGTAATGATTTCAATTCTTCGATACGCTGGTTAATCATTACTCTAGATGCAACTATTATGATTATCTTCAAAAAAAGAACATCACTTTCAGTTTAATGTAGTCTTATAATAAAATAGGAGAATTGGTTGTTACATATTCTTATTTTATTTGTATCAT
>BMAC01000009.1:496444-512182 GCA_014905375.1 Phtheirospermum japonicum | reverse complement strand
GAATTTGAAAATGACCTCGAGGCACATATATCACCCTTGTTCCGGCCATATTCATATATTTAAGCCACTTTAAAATCCCAAATGAGCCCCCTTGAGCCTCTATCCCGTTTCTTGTTAGCCGAGCTCGATTTTAGCTCTTATATCTTAATGTTAGTGAGGCAAGAGAGTGTGTTATTAGCTAATGAGAGATGTGTGGGAAATAAAGTGTGGGGTTTGGGTTTTGAGTTGCTTATACAAAAAAAAAAAAAGAATAATACTCCAACACAAATCACGAAAATTGATAAAGCGTGCGTTCAAGTATAAAGCCTAACTCAAAGGCTAAGTTGAGTGAAAAGAAGCAAATTCAAAATGCTTCTAAGTGTTTTGAAAATAAAAGTCGGGAAAGTGTGTGAATAGATGAAAGGGGTTTCGAATGAAAGTTTGGCAAATTGGGAAAGGTGAAGCGATTATAAGCTTCGGGTTTTAGAAAGTAGGATTTTGTGTGTTATTGATCGCGTTTGATCGTGTGTTAGCCACTATATCCAAATATTACATACCTTACCAAAGAGCCAACATTACAACCCATAATAAAGACCTCTTTCGATTCTTATTTGGTCATGTACTTGAGCAATTTGAGCGTTTGATTTGTGAAATCTTGACAAGGTGCATGCATTGTCCGATTCGAGCGTATACACGTCCCATATAAAACACTTGAGCGAATACCCTCAAATTTCCATTTGTGAGGAAGTCATCGATTTGGCTTGCATTTGAGAAAGGGTAATACGAACAATGCATGAAAATAGCGAGTCTATGTTGATACTATCACCATAATAATAAGGATAAGCACAAGGATTTTTCTTTTTACATAATGTTCATTGCATGTACACTCTCGATTCTTTTCGTTGTTCGAGGATGTAATAACCGATAAGTGTGTGGTAGTTGTTTTGCATGTAATTGTGGTGTTTTATCTTGTGCTTCTAGCTAGAGTTTAGCGTTATTTGTAGTAGTTTGAGTCTTATTTTGTTATGGTTTTAGATTATTCTATTGTTTTTAAGTTTAAGATTGATTGGTGTGTTGTAATGATAAATCATGGGTTTTTGAGTCCAAATTCTTATGTTGTAGGTGGCCAAGGGAGTTAGAGTTGCTCTAAGTCGCATTGGGAGGTGTCCAAGATCGAGTCGAGACCTTAAAGCCCCAAAATCCGTTCCAAAACGAAGAAACCGTGCCGGAAGAAGCTGAGATCGACTGAAAAGTTACCGATCAACTGCCTGATCGACTGGCAGTCGATCGACTGCCCTTCCAAGAATCGACTGAAATGCTGAAAATCGACTAAATTCCAGGGACTTCCTCTCCTTTTCAAGAAGCAGTCGATCGACTGCTTGATGCCCAATCGGCTGGTTGTCGATCGACCGCCCCTCCCGGATCGACTGAACTGCTCAAGGATCGACTCAATTCCAGAGATTTCCCAAAAATCGAAACTTCTCCAAGAAGCAGTCGATCGACTGCTTACAATCGATCGACCGCAGTCGATCGACTGGCTACTAGCAGTCGATCAACTGGAAGTCCGGGAATCAGCGCGAATTTATGATTTAGCCCCTACTAATAGCTATTTAAACCCCATTTTTAACCCCAGAAAAACACACAACTCATTCCCCCAACTCTTGCATGAGCCTTGGGATTAATTTTCTCTCTTTTTCTCTAGATCTACTTTCTCTCTCTTAGGTTTTGGATTTAATTTTCAAGCAATTTCCTTGGGTTTGTAAGCTCAGGAAGAATCCAAATACTCCTTTGGATTAGCACTTTCATTTGTAATTCAAGCTCGGGATTCTCCATTTAATTTTAGTAAGCTTTCCTTAAATTTCAAGCTTTGTTCTTCATCTTCATGCATGTTCTTCAATTTATGCTTTTTCTCTTAGCTACTTGATTCCATGATGAAACTTGTGAATTGACTATGGATTCTAGTTGAGTGACACACCTAGACTATARATYGGGTCCTTGATTGTCATGATTTTGARTTTTTCCATTGCTTTATTTTGAATTAAATGTCCATGCATMGTTTCAAATTGAATCTTAGATCTACTCTTCGTTTCTTGTTATTTTTCCGAAAKATTTGAAMTTTTACGTCAACTTTTATTGCTCTTTACTTARGTGTTTTCAATTTTTGCTAATTTTCATTATTTGAGTTTTCATGCATGGTTGTACTCTATGCATGCATGGTGGTACTTGATGAAACAATGCTTGTTTTTGCTTGTTTTTGTTAATTGCTTGCATTTTCTATTAAGGCATACGACTGAGGCATCCGACCAATTTGTCATTTCAATTTCTAGTTTAATTTGCTATTTTTAATTGCATTATTTTCGGTTTTCTTTCATCTCTTGAGATTGAAAAAGGTTGAAACTTGCAAATGGATTGAAGTCTGATAATACCAAGCCATGAACCCGTTGATTCATTTCAACACCACTAAAACCATAACTTCAAACAGCGACATGCACCAACTAAATAATTCAAGGAAATAGAAAAGAAAAAAAATATACATTGGTATTTGGAGTCAACGATAACAATTGACTTCCATCACAGCTCGTAATATACTCTACGGTTCTAGTTGAAGCATCTTGTACCTTCAATCTTCTTGGCATCGCAAAAGGCCCTGTCAGTGGTGGTTTTAAATCTTATAAAAGAAATAAAGCCATGCAAGTTTCAATACATTATAAACTCTAAATATTTTTCATTTATTCTCTCGGTTCTTCTTTACTAATTTTGGGTGATGGAGCTTCTCAGTCTCAAAGCTTGGTAATACTTTTTTTAGTTTATAGTTTATGCATGTCGATACAAAATATGATTAAAGAAATGATAATTTCCTATGGCTATTTTAAAAAATGTCAATTTTAATTGGGGTATATAAACATTATGCTATCGTGAAGATTTTTGCATTGTGGGAGGTAACCTTTTTTATTTTTAAACTTTGTCATCTATACATTTTGTTTAAAATTTATTACAATTATGTATATCACATATGCATGACACACTTTTTGTCTTGTTTGTGCAATTTTGGGGCAGTTTCAAGTTGTTTTATGTGCACATAATAGTAATATAGATATATTAGCACTAGGTTGAACAACAGGAACTTAGGACATAAAATAAATTCAATCATCGAATTCGAATTGGTTAGAGAATGGAGCTACCATAGTTTGCGGTTTTTTGGTTAACTTATCAATAATATTTTATGAAAGATAAGTATTAGAAAATACGTAAGTATGATAGATGAGTAAAGATAAACAAGAAGTTTTTTATGTAAAAAATAATTATACATATTTAAGAGATTGATTATTTAGGGCAATTTAGTCAGATTACACAATTCTTAATTATCTCATCTCAAGCCAGAACGACAATTATTTCGGAACGAAGGGAGTATTAGATTGTGGCAAGAAAAACACATATATTCAACAAATAAAAAACAGAAACAATGTTATGCTTGGGAAATAATTTACCCTGACAAGAAATTTCCAATAGGGCCCTCACACGCTGAACCTGATTGTCGTCCAGGCCCTGGGCTCCACCAAGCGGAGCACTAGCACAATCTAAATTGTGATGGCTCGTGGCTTTAACCTTTTGTCCTCAGTTTCACATGCACCTGACAAAGCATAATTACACAAGCTGTGAAGCAAAAATGATATTCTGGGACGAGGATCAATAAATGTGGGAACAACGACATGCACCAACAAAAATATTCAAGGAAAAAGAAAAGAAAAAAAAAACATACTTTGGTAATGAGAGTCAACGATAACTATTGACTTCCATCACAACTCGAACTATACTCTATGGTGCTAGTTGAAGCAGCTTGTACCTTCAATCTTCTTGGCCTCACAAAAGGCCCTGTCGTTGGTGGTTTGAAATACTATACAAGAAATAAAGCCATACAAGTTTCAATACATTATAAACTCAAAATATTTTTCATTTGTTCTCTCGGTTCTTATTTACTAATTTTAGATGATGGAACTTCTCAGTCTCGAAGTTTGGTAATACTTTTTTAGTTTATAATTCAAGCATGTCGATACAAAAATATGACTAGAGAAATGATAATTGCATATGGCTATTTTGAAAAATGTCGATTTTAACTGGGGTATATAAACACTATGCCATCGTGAAGATTTCTTCATTGTGGGAGCTAACCTTTTTTATTTTTACACTTTGTCTCTAGATTTTTTAATTTATCACAATTATGTATATCACATATGCATGACACACTTCTATTCTTGTCTGTGCAATTTTGGGGCAATTTCAAGTTGTTTTATGTGCACAAAATAGTAATATAGCTATTTTAGCATTAAGTTTAACAACAGAAATCGAGGACATAAAATAAATTTAATCTTTGAATCCGAATTGATTAGAGGATGGAGCTACCATAGTTGGTGATTTCTAGAGCACAAATGAAGGCTCCAACGATTTACAATGAGGTAGGGTTTTGAGAATTTGCTAATGGCACAAAAAACAAATAGATTGATGGAGGGGCATTATAGACATTAGCTATTATGTGGTTAAATGATACAAATAAAGGAAGAATATGTAACAACCAATTCTCTTATTTCATTATATGAATACATTAAACTGAAAGTGACGTTCATTTTTCGAAGAAATCATAATAGTTGCATCAAGAGTAATGAAGAACTAGTGTATCGAAGAACTGAAATCTGTATAGTGATTCACACAAACCGACATAACATAAATAAAATGAAATTTATTTCAATGAACATTTTACAATTTTTATCGGACAATATAAACAAAATAACTAAGAAAAAAAACTACATTTTAAAAGTAGTCGATCACATTATTGTCCATCACTATTACTCAAATTAAATTTACTTTTAAACAATTATCAGACTAATAAGTAAAACAACAAACATCAATGAGCACAGAATTACACTTGAATTTTTTTAAAAAAGGATGCTTGTCAACCTGATCATCGAATGAATTTACAACAACGGCCTCCATAAGAGATCGATATTGAGGCTTTTGAACTTGACCTCATTTTGATCCTTTACGTACAGATCAAACGGAGCGATAGCGCATTAGATGTTATCTTGGTTTTCTTTGATTTCTTAAGCCTCTAATATTATTTAAATAAAATTTTCTAGCACAAAGTACATACTTATGTGTAAAATTTTCATATATCGACATGTGCAATAAATGTGTGATGATTAAAAAAAAAGTATAATTGTGGTATTCTCAATTCAAAAGGTAATTATTTTAATTTCAATGAATTGACAATTATTGTTATCAATTAAGAAAAAAGAGTAAAAGATCACAAGGTAGTGTATACTTTGTAATTAACCAAAATAGATGGAAGATAATATCCCATATTGGAAAACTAGAAAGGAAAGATATGTTGCTCTATTTTAAATGACATATATGTCAAAACCAAAAGCATGCTGTCATGTAACTGCATCTCTCAATCCACATCATACCTATGTGCATTAATAACTTTGTATTTTATTTCGGCTATTAATCAAATTGTGCACGTGTACAACTAAGTGCATGAGTTGCACAACTTATGATATGACTATATAATGTATTAGATTTTGGCAAGAAAAACACATATATTTCTCAAGTATTCAACAAATAAAAAATAGAAACAATGTTATGCTTGAGAAATAACTTACACTGACAAGAAATTTCCAACAGGGCCCTCACACGCAGAACCTGATTGTCGTCCAGGCCTTGGGCTCCACCAAGCGGAGCACTAGCACATTCTGAATCATGATGGCTCTTGGCTTCAATTTTTTGTCCCCAGTTTCACGCGCACCTGACAAAACATAATTACACAAGCTGTTAAGCAAAATTGATATTATGGGATGAGGATCAATAAATGTGGGAATAACGACATACATCAACTAAAAAAGAAAAGGAAAAAGAAAAGGAAACAAATACTTTTGTATTGGGAGTCAACAATAACTATTGACTTTCATCACAGCTCGAAACCTACTCTATGGTGCTAGTTGAAGTAGCTTGTACCTCCAATCTTCTTGGCATCTTAAAAGGCCCTGTCGTTGGTGGTTTGAAATCCTTTACAAGAAAAAAAGCCATTCAAGTTTCAATACATTATAAACTCTAAATATTTTTCATTTGTTCTCTCGGTTCTTCTTTACTAATTTTGTGTGATGGAACTTTTCAGTCTCGATGCGTGGTAATACTTTTTGAGTTTATAGTTCATGCATGTCGATACAAAAACATGACTAGAGAAATGATAATTTTATATGGGTATTTTCAAAAATGTCAATTTTAATTGGGGGTATATAAACACTATGCCATCGTGAAGATTTTTCGCATTGTGGGAGCTAACCTTTTTTTATTTTTACACTTTGTCATCTAGACATCTTTTTTTTTTTTTTTTTTAAATTTATCACTATTATAGATATCACATATGCATGGCACACTTCTTGTCTTGTCTGTGCAATTTTGGGGTAGTTTCAAGTTGATTTATATGCACAAAATAGTAATATAGCTATTTTAGCATTAGGTTTCGCAATAGAAAATGAGGACATAAAATAACTTGGAATTCCAGTGAAAGATTTAACAAATCAGGGTGCTCAAGAGGAAAAAATGTGAAATCCATGTAATTCACATGACAAACTGCAACAACTAGGTATAACATAAAGTGTGAAAGAGCTTTAAATAATTAAAAATCACAAGATCATAAATAGAAAATCATCTTTCTTTAGAATATTTTATGTAGAGCATCAAGTCTTTTTCAGTGTAGTACTTTTGTCCCTTGATATTTGTGTAGTACTGCAAGCATAAATGATTATATGAATATTACCAGAAATCTCAATGAAAGAGATCCTCACATATATAATTATATCCATATTATTAAGTTTTTTAGATCAGCCACGGTTAGTAGTAAAATGATTGTAAATGAACTCGATAGACTAAAAGTTAATGTGATCTGGTAAGCATGCATATCTAGCAACTAAGGAAATCCAACTAATATGAAATTAGGATTATTTTGCATTACTGAATGGCGACAAGTGTACATGCAAATCAACGAAGTAGAGGTAAAAGGAATCCTACTAAACAAGCCCGTCTCAACCAACACCATTACAAATGATGATGCATAAGTGTGCCAAATATACAAGTAATTTTCTTAAAATCTAACGTCATTTGTCTTTTTATTTATTAGTTTCATCCAATTGTTAAGTAAATTCAGTGACTTGACAATTTTGATTATCCATAACAAATACAAATATTGCTCACGTTTTCAATTAAAAAAAAAAAAGCAATGTTAGGCTTGGGAACTTGATCCGACTAGAAATTCCCTACAGGGCCTTTGTTCACGGACCTCATCCTCATTCTGGTCCTGAGCCCCACTAAGCAATGAAGTAGCACATTTAGCATCACGATGGCTCTTGGCTTTGTTTATGTATCTCCGGAGACATTAACAAGCTCCCCCTTCATGTTAGGCTTCGTCACCATCATCCATCCCTCAGACTTCGAATCCGGACTGATTAGAGGATGGAACTGCCACAGATGGTGATTTTTTGAGCATAAATAAGGGTTCCAACAATTTATAGTGAGGTAAGATTTCGGTAAATTTCTAATGGCGCAGAAAAAAAAAGATTTTGAGGGAGGAGCATTATTGAAAATATCTATTATGTGGTTAAATGATACAAGTAAAGGAAAAATGTGTAACAAGTTCTCCTATTTCATTATATGAATACATTAAACTGAAAGTTATGTTCATTTTTCAAGATAATCACAATAGTTGCATTTGGAGTAATGAAGAACCAGCGAATCGAAGAATTGAAATCGGTACACTGATTCACACATATAGACATAACATAAATAAAACGAAATGAATTTCAAAAACAAACATTATTCTCCAGCACTGTTACACATGTTAAAACTACTTTTAAACAATTATTTAACTAATAGTTAAAACAAAAAACATCAATGAGCACATAATTACACTTGATTAATAAATAAAAATAGATCTTTGTCAACCCGATCCTCGACTGCATTTACAATAACTACCTCCATAAGATAAAAGAAATTGAGTCTTTTGAACTTGACCTCATTTTTATCCGCTATGTACAGATGAAGCAGAGCGATGACACATTTGATATCATGATGGCTTTCTTTGATTTCTTGAGCCCCTGAAAATATTTAAATAAAATTAAACTGCACAAGATATACACTTATGTGTAAAGTTTTCATATATCGTCACGTGCAATAATTGTGGGAAGATTAAAAAAAGTTTACTTGTGGTATTCTCAATTCAAAAGGTAACTAGTTTAACTTCAATAACATGGCAAAAAAAAGAATACAAGGTAGTGTATACTTTGTAACTAACCAAAATAAAAGCAAGATAATATCCATGATTGGAAAACTAGAAATGAAAGATACGTTGCTCTATTTTAAATGACATATATGTAAAACGAAAAGCATGTTGTCCCCAGTTTCACGCGTACATGACAAAACATAATTGCACAAACTGTTAAACAAAAATGATATTCTAGGATGAAGATCAATAAATGTGGGAAGAGCGACATGCACCATATAACAAATTCAATGAATAAAAGAAGAAAAACATTCTTTGGTATTGGGAGTGAATGACGAGTATTGACTTCCATCACTGCTCGAAACATACTCTGCGGTGCTAGTTGTCGCAGCTTGTACCCTCAATCTGCTTGGCATCACAAAAAGCCCTATCTTTGGTGGTTTGAATCCTTTACAAGAAAGAAAGACATGAAAGTTTCAATACATTATAAACTCTAAATATCTTTCTTTTCTTTTCTCGGTTATTCTTTACTAATTTTTAGCAATTAAACTTTTCAGTCTAGAAGCTTGGTAATATATATTTAGTTTATGGTTAATGCATGTCGATACAAAAATATGACTAGAGAAATGATAATTGCCTATGGCTATTTTAAAAAATGTCAATTTTAACTGGGGTATATAAACATTATGCCATCGTGAAGATTTTTGCATTGTGGGAGCTAACCTTTTTTATTTTTACACTTTGTCATCTAGACWTYTTTTTTTTTTTTAATCACAATTATATATAGCACATATGCATGGCACACTTCTTGTCTTGTCTATGCAATTTTGGGGCAGTTTCGAGTTGTTTTATGTGCAAAAAATAGTAATAAAGCTATTCTAGCATTAGGTTTAACAATAGGAATTGAGGACATCAAATAACTTGGAATCCCAGTGAAAGATTTAATGGAATCGTGGTGCTTAAGAGGAAAAAAAAATGTGAAATCCATGTAATTCACATGACAAATTGCAACGATCAGGTAGAACTAAAGTGGGAAAGAGCTTTAATTAAGTAAAAATCACAATATCATAAATAGAAAATTCCTCTTTCTTTAGAATAATTTATGTAGAGCATCAAGTCTGATTTAGTGTTGTACTTTTATCCCTTGATATTTGTGTAGTTATGCATTAATAAGACGGATAAAAAAACATTTTAGTTTAAAGCATCAATGATCAAATAATATTACAAGAAATGTCAATGCAAGAGATACTCATATCTATAATTATATCCATATTATTAAGTTTTTTAGTT
Source organism: Phtheirospermum japonicum (assembly GCA_014905375.1). Classification (NCBI taxonomy): domain Eukaryota; kingdom Viridiplantae; phylum Streptophyta; class Magnoliopsida; order Lamiales; family Orobanchaceae; genus Phtheirospermum; species Phtheirospermum japonicum. Next base: position 502,641 of record BMAC01000009.1, on the reverse strand, counting down.
TAGTCACTGTTAGCTCGTGTCTATCACAAAGAGATTGTACATTATAAGCTTATATATTGAGTAAAATGATTATAAATGTTGATGCATAAGTGTGTCAGATACAAAAGTAATTTGCTTAAGTCTGACGTCATTTGTCTTTTTATTTATTATTTTCATCTTATTGCTAAGTAGATTAAAAAAACTATTTAGAAGATTCTTATTTTCTTTAAAAAAGAAGTTAAGAACTCAGTTTTCTGCAATCAAAGAATTAAGTAAGAACCACAAGTTTCAACACAATACCGATGCCTGCACAAATCTTAAAAATGAACCAAATAAAATATAACACAACATACCATGCAACAACATAAATCTTAACAACCATTTTTATTAACCTTGGTAACCAAATCGAAAAACATGTAAATCCCATTGCTATGAGTAAAACTCATGAAATCAACTAATAAATTCATGCAAGTCTCCCGAACATCAAAACAAAGCAGATCCCCTCACAAATCTTTTTAATAATAATAATAATAATAATAATAATAAAGATTTTAAAATCAACCAACTGCCAAATAGTGTTTCAAGTACTCTAGTTGTAATAGCACTAAGATCAGTTGGTGTCCATCATAAGAAGACTGCACATTATAAGCATATTGAATAAATGGAAAAAAACTCTTTGCCATCTGTACTTGTTGAGTTTTTATGTTTTGCAACTTAATGTTTTTTTTGTTGTTATTAAAAAATCAAAGTATGCGGGTTTTGCTCTTTGCAACCTTTAGGCTATTTTTCATCAAAAAATGGTTAAAACGAAACACGTAAACCTCATGCCTAATTCTAAAAATATGAAAACAATGCCCAACATAATAATTGGTGATGAGGCATGAGGTTTACGTGCTTCGATTCAACCATCTTTTGAATGAAAAATAGCCTTAAGGTTGCAAAGAGCAAAACGCACATATTTTGGGTTGTTAATAACAACAAAAAAATATTAGATTACAAACCATAAAAATGCTACAAGTACATGTGGCAAAGAATATTTTTCCCTTCAATAACACCATAGTAAAATGATTGAAATTGGTGTTGGCTGAATGAAAGTTAATGGTGATATGGTTCAATAAAACCATAGTAAAATGATTGAAATTGGTGTTGGCTGAATGAAAGTTAATGGTGATATGGTTAACAACATATTCAACAATCAATATAAGGAAATCCAAGTAAAAGAGAATTATGAGTACTTGTCATTATTAAATGGGGACAAGTATATATTACATATCTAAGAATCTTACTAAAGAAGTCCTTATAGAATAAGACAATTAAAAAATTATTTTTCCGTTTTCTCAAATGAACAACTTAAGGATAAGTGTGTCACATGTGTGGCATTTAAAACCCAAACGGATAGAAATTGTATATGCTAGCGATTGTTAATTATTTAAGATTTATTTGCCTATTTGGACACTTAGCTTGTTAGGTTGTTAAGTAGACAAGTGATAGCAAATAAATAGAGTTCTTTGCTTTAGTAAGTCTATTTTCATATTTATCTACTAAATATTTTAAGATGTTTACCATAACTTTGTTTTGTCAAACTGAGACTCTGCTATGGAAAGATAAATATTTGTGTATATATATATCATAAAGATTGATTCAGGCGATGACTTGAGTGTGGGAAAAATGGAAAGATTTTGAAATAGAAGAATTTGTCATTCTTTGGACGAGTGTTCTTCAATATTGTTTTTGATCAAGTTTGAAGGTTTTACGAATGACTCAAATGCTGATTAAAACGATTTGCTCATTTAGGAGTTTTTCATATATTACTAGATGCTTTTTTTTATTACTTTTTGTAAGATGATTTCATCATCTCTAGTAATATGTTTTATATTCTGAGGTCACGACCTATGATTTTTTAAATCATAGGCAAAAATTATTTACAAGTGTTTTCTATTGTCTATTCTAAAAATACCTAAACGTTAGTACAGATGTTCCAGAATCATAACTCACATTCAAGTTCAATTTGTCTTTATGTTAGTATCTGACACTTCAAAAAATTCAATTAGTATCAAGAGCCATCACTTGACTTTAATAAGTGCCGGTCCCCTTTTGTTTTATTTTGAAGGGAAACTATGGATACTATTATGAATGTTGTAATACATGCCCCAGTGCTATATGGGACAAAGTATGTGATCTGAAAAGTAAGAATGTGTGCATACATCAAAATTATGGATGAAAGATCGTGGCATGTGATATTGGTTGGCTCGGAGGCTCCCAGGTTGGAAGATCTGGACTGAGACATCATTTTAAAAAATGAGATCAATTGGATGGCTGAGGAACTTGGTATCTCCGATGCAAGCACCAAAGCATTAAATTCCCTTGGCTGCTTTGTGGATGTGTCTTTGTTCAAAATCATCCCAAACCTCAAGACTGCAAAAGAAGCATATGGACGCTTTACAAACTTTATTTGAAGGTTCCAAAGGAGTTTAACGAATGAAACTAAGAATGCTTGCAACTCAATTTGAAGTTCTTATAATGGAGGAAAATGAGACCATTGCAAGATACAATTCCAAACTCCTTGATGTTACAAATAAATATCAATCGTTAGGTGCATCCATCTCTAATGTAAGGTTTGTAAGCGAAAAATCCAACATGAAGATAATAACCATCGAAGAAGTCAAAGACTTTTCCACCATGAGCTTTGACGATCTTGTTGAATCTCTCAAAACATATGAGATGGAACTTAAGATCAAGCAACCAAAAAGTTGAAGTATTGATCTAATCCCTACTCTCCTATTGAAGATGAAGAGTTTGATCTTGTAACCCTTGCACATGAAGCTGAGATTGGTGATTTGGATGAGGATGGAATTGCACTCATCACAAGAAGATTTAGTTATTTTCTAAAGAAAAATAATAATTCGAGGAAGCCACTCAACCAATACATCAAACCCTCATCAGAACCTTCCACTCCAAAAACGATGGGTCAATCCATTCAAGCAAACAGGTTCCAAAGGAGGGATGTTGGATTGGAATGAAATGTACTTCAATTCTTCTAGGACATGATTTCTAAGTAATGACAGATTGATTTTGTCCATTTATGACAACCCTAAAATTTATTTTCAATTATTATTTGTGTTGTGTATGGTCTTAAAGTATGTATTTTTCTGAGTTACAACCATGAAATCGGATTTGGTTTAGAATGTGGATATGTACTATGATTTCTATTTCTTTATTTTTATGATTATTGTATCTTCTACAATTTGTTTTGTAGTGATTTCCTGATATTTGAATGTTTCTTTTTGCTCATTTTATGGTCACAAGTTAATTTTTTTATTTATTATGTTTGTGATATTTAATTTCGTTCATTTGTCAATAGGGTAATATCTAATGATTATTTTGTGGTTACTGTTTTACAAGGAAAAATTAATTTCTTAGTTTATTATATTGTCCACATCCCAAAAAAAACAAAAAAAAAACCATGATATTGACCAATATCAAAACACCTACATTAAGTTGGTAAAATTATCAAAAAAAAAAGTACAGTTATCCCGATTGGGCTTTTTTGCTGACGTGGCATGGTTCGATACTTTCTTATCATTTTTATTTAAATTTAAATATTAATTGAAAAAAAACCTGAGAAAGAAACTCATTTTGGTCCATTATATTGACCACGTTACAGAAAAAGTACGTGACATTGGCCATTGTCAAACAACATCTAATAAGTTGGCCAATTGATCAAAAAATATCCCAAAAAAAGTTCGGACAAGATTTATGCTGACGTGGCGTGGCGCTATATTTTCTTATCATTTTTCCTATAATTATAAACATTATAAATATTTGTTTCCCTCCCTTTTATTTTCCATTTTTCTTTTCTTTTTTCTTTAATCTGATTAATAAAATTGAATCAATAAAGAATGATTAAAAAAATCTGAGATAAATAAAAATACATAAAATAAATATTAATAAATTATAAAAATAAATATAGAAATTTATATTAGAAAATTATTATTAATAAAAAATATTAGCAAATACAATTAGATATAAATATAAAACCATAAATAAATTATAAAATATTATAAAACATATATAAAATTTTATATGAATAAAATTAGATTTTTCCATATAAATATATGTATTTCTAATAATCTTTTCAAATTCATTTTATATTTTTATATTTATTTCTAATTTTATTAATATTTTATTAATTAAAATCTTATTAACAAAAATAAAATTACAAAAAAAATTTATATTTATTTTATGATTTTTTAAGATCTACTTTATATTTTTATATTTATCACTGATTTTTTTTTTGTTTTTTCCATTTAATAAAATATATTAATTTAATTCAAGGAAAAAGAATGAAGGGAAAATATAATTTTGTCTTCAATTTAATTTTTAAAATTAAATAAAAATGATAATAAAATATATAATAATGCCACGTCAGAAAAATGCCCCAATCAAGGTTCTTGAACCTTTTTTGATAAATTGGCAAACTTAGTAGATGTGGTTTGATGATGACCAATATCATTTACCTTTTCTGAAATGTGGACAATATAATGAACAAAAATGAATTTCTTTCCCAGGTTTATTTTTTCAATTAATGTTTTAAATTAAAGAAAAATGATAGAAAGTATTGAATCATGCCATGTCAGCAAAAAAAGTCAGATCGAACTTTTTTTGGATCTTTTTTTATGAATTGGCCATCTTAGCAGACATTGTTTGATGATGCCCAATATCACGTACCTNAAAACCGATCGGGATAATTTTATACATTTTTTTTGAAAATTTTATCAATTTAGTGTAGGTATTTTTATACTGGACAATATCATGGTCATTTTTGGGAAAGTGAACAAAAATTGACTAAAAATTCAATTTTTCCAACCCTTGACAAGGTGAGGGTGTGGTGTCCTAACCGCTAGGTCACGCCTAATACGTGTACGTAATTTTGTTTATTTTATATTTATTACATATGTCACCTAAAGTTATAAATTATATTTATAAATAATTATATTATAATAGTATATTATTATTTAGAAGTGTATTATAACTATATTATATGTATTAAAAATTTTATATATTAAATTAAGTTATTAATATATTTAGACAATAAAAAGTTAAAGTTAAGCAATTTTGCAAAATTTTTATTGTAATTAAATAAATATGCAATGTATATTAAATATTTTATTTAAAGAAATTATACGGAATCACAATATATAAATCTTCTTGTTTCCTTTTAATTTTACTTTTCTTAAATTAAAAATATGGAGGGACATGATTTTTCCTCAGGATTACCGATCGAGGGGAATTGAAATCCCCTTTGGTAATACCGAGTTTGAATCCCTCAATTTTATTTATTATGTTTTTAATTATTATCGAGGGCTTAAATATTTTTATGTTTTAATAAAATTAAGAAAATCTAAAATAAAATACAAAATATAATTACCGATCAATTAATTTTTTGTAATTCTAAAACAAGGAAAACAATCACATGGTATCTTAAAAAAAATAATGAGACTACTTTCATTTTATTTAGTATTAATTTTAATGCTATTACATCTTGTTTTTATAATTTTGATTTTTTAGATGTTTACAAAATATAAAAATACCGGGCGCATTTTTCCACTCGGTAATTACTGAGGAGAAAAAAGCCCTTGGTATATTCACTTTTTTAAGGAAATCTAAAAAAACCTAAAAAATAATAATTACAAATCAATTAGTATTTTTTCACCAGATATCATTAAAAAATAATGAGACTATACTTATTTTATATAGTATTATATTAATGATATTACATTTTCTTTGATTTTATTTTAAAAATATAATAAATACCGAGGGCATTTTCCCCTCAGTAATTACCAAGGGGAGAAATGCCCTCGTTCTTTTATTTTAATATATATATATATATATATATATATATATATATATATATATATATTTGAGTTTCATTTCAAAATTTTGAATTTGCAGTTTATAGACGAAATTTGCGATACTTTTTGTATACAATCGTAGTGTTTTTTTTTCTTAATCTATTGTGCTTTCTAAAAAATAATGTAGTGCTCTTTGTAAACGTTGATATATGTCCAAAATACTTTTTTTTAATTAATTAATGCATTTTTTTTACATTATTACCATGCTGACATGTCATGATCTCAACCATCAAGATTATCAAATCTAATGGTCAAGATGAGTTCCTAGGTTCACATATAATGACTGGTTCTCATTTGAACCAAACC
>BMAC01000009.1:477414-495466 GCA_014905375.1 Phtheirospermum japonicum | reverse complement strand
AGTATATATATATATATATATATATATATATATATTATATATATATAACATAGGTGAGTTCAAATGAGAACCATGTCATTATGTGCGAACCTGCGAAACTTTTATTATACACCAGCAGTGCTTTATTAATATTTCAGTTATATACACCAGCGGTGCTTTTATTATACAATCCTAATATTTTTAATTAAATTAGGAAATACACAAAAAATCTGAACCATCCATTTAATTAGATATAAGCCCCATAATTGACCCTAAGTTCACATATAGGGGACATGGTTCTCATTTGTACCTAATCCCATATATAATTATATATATATATAAAACTTGGTTTTTTGATTTTTTTTTAAATTCTTGAAGCACGAGGGGTAGAGATTTCTCCCCTTCTGTTTTGAATATTGATCCAAAAATTAAAAGTAGTTAAAACCATTTTGACCCTTTCATTTTCCTTAACGACTGATTGTAATTATTCCATAATTATATTAGCCAGAACGGTTGTTATATTCATGGCCTTATGAGGACCAGACGGCTGAGAATTAATATATATTCTTTATTATCGCTATGTTAATTATCATTATAAAAGGGCTGCCATCATTTTTTTTGATATAACTCTTCTTTATCTAACCCCACAAGGTTGAAATATTATTTCATTACTTGTCGTATATTTACTGATACGATATCAAATGTTCAAGTCGGAATTTACGTCATTTTACAAGAAAATCAGGTCGGTAAAATATTCAGAGCTACCGCTTTTAAAGAGTTGTTGAGCTTTTATAACTCTAAGTGTTGGTAATGTTCTTAAATCAGGTTGGTTAAAGGGAGGTAGACTTTTATACGCTAATGAGATGAATATAGTCAGTGGGCACTCGCGGCCTGATATGGTAATGGTTAATGGACCTCGGTGGGCTGCTATTATGGGAAAGGTTCATGGTTTATGGTAACATTAACAAAAAGGATGACTCCTAATATTTATGATAACCTAGCAAAAGCAAAATTCTAATTCTGAGGTGATGGTTTATTATGGAAGTAAAGGGTAAGTAGGAGACTGAAACCCTAGATTGGGTGGCACGTCTCTTACAATCTTTTATTTATAAATAGATGACTCATGCCTCAATTCTAATTAACTTGATTTTATGCATATTTTTCATACAAGAGATCTTGCTCTATCACTTTTATACAAATACTAACTTAAGTATCGAAGGGCTTATGCTGGTCCTATCAGGCTTAAGTTTTGTTTTCCAGGTCGCTCGAGTTTGAGAAGGTAGTTCGAGAAGTAGCAATCTCTTTCTTGGTGAGCCAAATTTCTTAGTTCCATCAAGTGGAATCGTCTATAGAAATACGAGGGATATCGAGTCTGTGAGTAAAAGACATGAGAAAAATCCAAAAAAAATCATGAAGGGAAGAAACATAACAGCACGGGTTTTAGACTTCATAGAGTCATAGTGATACCAAGGTTGAGGGCATGCGACACCTCCTTTAGATAGATAACTTCCATCAAAAAACATAGGGGGATATGAGAGGCAGGATAAACTAGAGGTCTCTACGACAAATACACGAGCCCCACCCTTCGAACTAGTCATTTTTTTGATCTAATGGAGAGACAGGGACTATAGGTTGACCACAATAACACGTTAGTGGTTCGTGCAAAGGTAACCAGATACGATGTATGAGGGATATTCGTAGACAATGGGAGTTTGGTCAATATTATGTACTAGGAGTGCTTGGAACAGATGAACCTCAAGGTGAAGGTGAAACCAATAGAGACACCGATACACGCTTTCAATGGAACCCAAGTTATTACCGAGGGTTAGATAGTCTTACCAGTATCCCTGGGGATAGGAGAGATGTGGGTAGATAAGAAGTTGAGGTTCTGGGTGGTCAGTACCACCTTGGCATATAATATCATATTAGGGCGACCTGCTCTTAACGAGTTTCAAGAATTAAATCCACTTATCATATGAGCATAAAATACCCAGTTGGGGCTAGGCCAGTGAAGTGATAGCGGATCGCATGGTCCTGTTATCAGATAATGGTAAAAAAAGGAATGAGTGAAGGAAGAAGGGAGAGAAACGAAGAAGATCGAGAGTGAGTATTAAGTGCTAAAACGTAGAAGGAAGAAGATAAGTCCATACAACCTCATGATGACTTTATAGAGATCAAATTAGAAGATAATAAGCAAGAATATGTGACACGAATAGATAGCTAATTTCCAGATCACATACGAAATTATCTCATCGGTTTGCTGAGCGAATTTTTGGACATCTTCCCCTCGGTGGTAATAAACTATTAGGGGTACCCCCTGAGGTTTCACAACACTATTTGAATGAAGATCCAAATGCAAGGCTGGTTAGACAAAAATGAAGGCATTTTAAGGTAGAACTAGATAAGGTTATATAGAAGGAAGTGCAGAATTTATTGAAGGCAAGCCATATTCAAGAAATCAAGTTCCCAGAGTACTTGTCCAATATGGTCATGGTGCCAAATATTAGAGACAAGTGGAGGATGTGCATTGACTTTCATGAACTAAGGCATGTCCTAAGGATCATTATTCTCTACCATGTATTGATCAGTTAGTGGAATCTACATTAGGATACGAGCTATTGAGCATGATGGATGCATCGCAAGGGTACCACCAGATGCCATTAGCACTAGAGGATCAACCTAAGGTGAGTTTTGTTGCTTCTACTAGAACATACTATTTCGTATTTATGTATTTAGATTAAAGAATGCGGGGTGACCAATCAGAGGCTGGTAGAAAAGATATTTCAAAATCTATTAGGGTCAATTATGTAGGTTTACATCAACAACATGCTAGTAAAAAGTAGGATAGAATCTCATGTGGAAGATTTAAGGAAGGCTTTCAAGATTTCTTGGGTACCATGGGATGAAATTGAACCACAAGAAGTGCTCATATGGAGTTCGATTGGGCAAATTATTGGGATACATGACGACAAACTGAGTTATTAAGGTAAACACTAAGAAGGTATAGGATATGATGGAGATGCCACATCCCAAAATAGTGAGGGATGTGCAAGTATTAACAGGTCGCATAATGGGGATTAGTCGGTTTATTTTCAGGTTGGCTGGAAAGGGTTTTCCCTTTTCCAGAACTTTGAGTAAGGGGTCAAAGTTTGAATGGACAAAGGAATCAGTAGAAGCTTTTGAAAATTAAATCCCATTATTGAGAAAACCAATTCCATGGGAGGATTTTATCTTACATATATATATATATATATATATATATATATATATATATATATATATATATATATATATATATATTTATATATGCATGTGTGTGTGTACCAATACGAGAGATCGTGGCGAGCTCGGTGCTAATTCGGGAGGAAGCAAGAAATCAAAAACCCATTTATTGTATGAGCATGATGCTTGTTTTGCATGTAATTATGGTATTTTCCTCGTGTTTTTAGTTGGATTTTAGTGTTGTTTTTAGTAGTTTTGAGTCATGCTTCATTAGGGTTTTAGCTTGTTTTCTTGTTTTAATGCTTTGAGCTTTATTTATCCGATGTTGGTGATGTTTGTGCGATTCTTGAGTTTTCGAGCTCAAAATTCTTATGATTGTAGGTGGCTCAAGGAATTGGATTTGCTCCAAGAAATGCCAGCATATGCCTAAGTTTGAGTCAAGTCATTGAGGCCATAAATCCATGTCGAAATGAGAAAACTGAGCCGAAAGCAGCCCAGATCGACTGAAAAGCTACCAAATCGACTACAAGTCGATCGACTGACCACAGATCGACTGACAGCTCGCAAATCGACTGCTTGGCAGTAGCCAAACCACTTTGAGGCAGGGTAGTCAATCGACTTGAGGAGAGCGAACCGATTATTATCTTTACAAATTTGAATTGAGATGAAGAGGAGGTTGGTCGTGAGAGAATGTTGCGAGTGGAGGAGTTGGACGATTTTCGGAACTTTTAAAGTGAAAATGCCCACTTCTACAAGGAAAGAGCGAAATGAGTCCATGACAATAGGATGGGCCCAAAATATCTTGAGGTTGGTAGGCCCGTCTTGCTTTACAACGTCGGTTTGACCTTATATCCTACCAAGTTGAAACCTAAGGGGATGGGGCCGTATACAATCAAAGATGTCAATCCCAATGGGGCGGTGACCTTGACCAGTCCTGAAATGCAAAACTAGGCCAAACCGACGGTCATCGGGTCAAGCCTTATCATCAAGGATTTCTCTGTCCACCATAATAAGAAGGGAGCTCATCAAGCTAATGACGTTAAACAAGCGCTTCTTGTGAGGCAACCCATGTTCTTTTCGTTTATTTCTTTTATTTTTACATTTCTTATTTTCTTTGTTTCTTTCTTTCGTATTATAAAAACCCAAAAACATTCGAGAAATTAAAAAATTAATAAAAAATTTTTGGGTTGGCTTTGGGTTCTTTTTAAACCTTGTTTTGTTTTGTATTGAATTATGTACATATTTTCTTGTGTTTTTGACTTTGTGTAATTTTCCATTTTAGTATTTGCTTTCCGACTCCAACCTTGGCCGAATTTATAAGCTTGGATTGCTTGGATGCTTAAGTGGACCCCACCGAGCTCGATCCAAACTCGCTCGGTTTAGGAAGCTTCTATCTCACCCTCCTTTAACTTGTTTTTCATTAAATGCAATGAGGGCATTGCATGGTTTAGGTGTGGGGTGGGTAGGTGGTTAGGGTTCGGGTGTCACAAAGCATGATTTATCTTCCTTAACTCGAACCTTGGCGAAGTGACGCTTATTAATTGCGCATTTATATGGTTGAGCCATTTTTCTGTCTTTTGTGTCTTTATTAAATTGTTGAGCAATCACCATATGCTTGGAGGTTTGAATAGTTTACTTGTCGGGTTTTTATATGCCCTCTTGTGTAAGGAGTTGAATTTTTGTGCTTCGTCCAAAATCCGCCTATAATATATAATCAACATTTTCTCATGAAAAGATTGCAAAGCTATAAAAGCTCTTTTGATTTTGTTACCAAAACTCAGTGCAAACTAGTGAGTAGCCTTGTGTGAATTATCGGTCTTGCTTGCATTTTTATGGAAATTGCATTGAAGTAGCTTGGTTTTGCTCGTACATGATTGAATTTGAAAATGATCTCGAGGCACATATATCATTCGTATTCCGGCCATATCCATATATATAAGCTACTTAAATATCCCAAATGAGCCCCCTTGAGCCTATACTTCGTTTCTTGTTAGCCGATCTCGATTTTAGCTCTTACATCTTCATAATTTGTGAGGTGAGATAGTGTGTTATTAGTTGACTAGGTGTGGGAAATCAATTGTGGTTTTGGGCTTTGAGTTCCTTTATACAAAAAAAAAAAAAACACAAAAAACTCCAACACAAATCACAAAAAGTGATAAAGCGTGCGTTCAAGTGAAAAGCCTAATTTAAAGGCTAAGTTTAGAAAAAAAAGAAGCAAATTCAAAAGGTTCTAAGCGTTGTGAAGTAAAAGTAGGAAAGTGTGTGTACGAAAGGGTTTCGATTGAAAGTTTTGTAATTTGGGAAGGGTGAAACGATCATAAGCTTCAAGTTTTAGAAGTTAGGATTTGTGTGTTATTGATCATGTTTGATCGTGTGTTAGCCACTATATACAAATATTCAATACTTTACCAAAGAGCTAACATTACAACTCAAAAATAAAGACCTCTTTCGATCCTGGTTTGGTCATGTACAAAGGGTGATTTTGAGTTTCCGATTTGTGAAATCTTGACGAGGTGCATGCATTGCCCGACTCGAGCATATACGCCCCCCCTATAACAAACACTTGGGTGAATTGAGCATACACCCTCAAAGTTCAATTTGTGAGGAAGTCATCGATTTGGTATTCATTTGAGAAGGGATAATACAAGTAATGCTTGACGATAACGAGTTTATGTTTATACTTTCATCATATTAATAAAAATAAGCACATGTGTTTTTCTTTTTACATAATGTTCATTGCATGTACATTCTTGATTCTTTTCGTTGTTCGAGGACGAACAAACAGATAAGTGTGGGGTGGTTGTTTTGCATGTAGTTGTGGTATTTTTCTCGTATTTTTAGTTGGAGTGTAGTGTTGTTTTTAGTAGTTTTGAGTTGTACTTCATTAGGGTTTTAGGTTGTTTTCTTGTTTTAATGCTTTGAGCTTTATTTATCCGATGTTGGTGATGTTTGTGCGATTCTTCGGTTTTTGAGCTCAAAATTCTTATGATTGTAGGTGGCTCAAGGAACTTGATTTTCTCTAAGAAATGCCAGCATATGCGTAGGTTCGAGTCAAGGAATTGAGGCCCCAAATCCGTGTCGAAACGAGAAACGAGCCGAAAGCAGCCCGGATCGACTAAAAAGCTACCAAACCGACTGCAAGTCGATCGACTAACCACAGATCGACTGACAGCTCGCAAATCGACTGCTCGGCAGTAGACAAACCACTTTAAGGCAAGGCAGTCAATCGACTACTTGACTGAGGATCGACTGCAGTCGATCGACTGATCACAAATTGACTGCTCGATAGTAGGTGTCTTGGATTAAGCATATCAGTCGATCGACTGACCACCAGTCGATCGACAACCGATCGATCGAGTGACCTGGAGTCGATCGACTGCACGTCCGGGAATTGTGACATTTTGACAATTTCACCCCTACAAACATCTATATAAGCCCACATCTTTCACCAACAAAGGCATCCACTCACCACCCAACTCTTCCATGTGTTTGTGACTTAATTTCTCTCTATAATTCTTAGATTTACTTTCTCTCTCTAGGTTTTAGACTTAATTTCAATCAATTCCTTGGGTTTGTAAGCCTAAGAAGAATCCAAGTACTCATTTGGATATTATTTTGATTGTAATTTCATTCAACCTTTTGGATTCTTTTTAATTTAGGTAAGTTTTTCTTTATATTCTTCCTTGTTCTTCAATTTCATGCCTTTTCCTCATATTATGAATTTTGCCTTAGCTCCTAGATTAGTTGTTGGATCTTGTGAATTGGATATGGAATCTAGGTGAGTGACACACCAAGATCATAGATCGAGTCCTTGATCATTTTTATTTTAAGTATTTCATATGCTTTATTTTGGTTTTTATTCTCATGCATAGTTTAGAGTTGGATCCTAGATCTACTCTTCGTTTCTTGTTATTTCTCATAAGGATTTTAACTTTCACGTCAACTTTTGTTGCTCTTCCCATTGTTGCTTTTGATTTTTGTTAAATTTTTTTTTTTAGTTTTCATGATCATGCATGCATGGTAGTACCTTAGGCTTTCATGCTTATACTTGGTGAAACATTGCTTTCAATTGCTTATTTCCATTATTGCTTGCAATTTCCATAAGGCACACGCTCGAGGCATCCGAAATACTTGCATTTATATTTACTAGTTAGTTTATTTTCATAGGTTCTAGTTATTTTCATTTCAATTCCAAGCTAAAAACCCATTGATTCTTACATTCGAATCGAATTCCGATAATATCAAGCCAATGAACCTTTTATACCACTAAAAAATTACAGAACAATGCTGCGAGGTGCTTGGTAGAATTATATAGAGCCAGAAAAGGGAGTGTTTGCACGTATCTACACAACGAGAAAATTGCAACCCTATTTATCAGGTCACCAGATTAAAGTAAGAACTAACCTGGCTTTGATATAAGTATTAAGCAAGACTAATGTGTCTGGGTAATTGATAAAGTGAGAGGTGGAGCTTATTGAATATGATGTTGTTTATGGGGTAAGGACGGTGATAATAGTGTGGGTACTGACAGACTCTTTACAAGAGATGGTGCGCCCAAAAATTGGGGAACTCACGGAGAAAATATGGTTGTTACATGTGGATGGGTAAATCATGGTTAATTGAGTAGGAGTAAGAATTGTCTGAACTAGTCCAAAGGGTGGAGAATCTAGATTCCGCGATGATATTGGGGTTGAAGGCGTCGAACAATGATGTTGAGTATGAAGTATTGCTATAAGGAATGAGGATGGGGCAAGATCTAAGTGTATGTCACTTGAAGGCTTATACGGACTCCCAACTAGTGGCTTGTCAGTATAACGGGTCATTTGGAGCAAGGAAGAGCGTATGAAAGAATATCTATGGAAGGTCAAATATGTGGCTGGACAATTCAAAGAGTTTAGTTTAGAACATTTACTATGAGCTGAGAATGTGAGAGCTGACAGCTCGCTAGGATAGTAGTGGCTCTGGGGACTCTAGAACAAGGATGGTTACCCTTATAGAGCAACCAAATAATGTTTTAGAGCAAGGAGATAAGATAATAGAGATAGAAGAATTAGATGATTGGCGAACACCAATTCGGGATATTCTAAAAAGGTAGCAGAAGGTAATACGCAATTATCGACTAAGGTAGCTAGGATAACAGCTCATTTTTATTTGATGGAGGAGTATCTATATAAACAGTTTCACTTTGGAACTTACTTGAAGTGACTCTCACTAAAAGAAGAATTAATGGTTCTTATAGAATACATGAAGGTTATTGCGGAGATAACGCGAAAAGCTGAGCATTGGTGGGAGTGGTCTTGCGATCTACTTTATTTTGGCCTAAGATGAAGATGGTAGGGGAGGTGGTGATGAATTATAAAAAGTGTCATATACATGCTCTGATGGTCTATGTGCTTGCTAAATACATTATAGTAATAAGATTACCATGCTTGTTTATGCAATGGGAAATTGATATTGTGGGACCCTTGCCGAAAACCCCATCCAAGAAGCAACATCTCGTGGTCGCGATGAATTATTTTACTAAATGGATGGAGGTAAAAACTGTGACTACTATTATGGAGCAGAGGATGATAGATTTTATTTTTGATAATATTTTTTATAGGTATGGGGTACCGCGTGTTGGTCATAGATAATGGTACATGATTCAATGGACATATGATGCAAGATTAGTTGTGCCAAACAATAGGTATGAAACAGAGGTTCGCCTCGGTGGAATACCCACAGACTAATGGGTAGGTCGAAGTTACTGATAAGAACATCGTGTAGGGAATTAATCTAAGGTTGGTGAGAATGGGCGGAATGTGGCTTGGAGAGTGGCCATCAGTTTCATAGGCATATTGAATGACTCCGTGTACCACAACGGGAGAATCACCCTTTAGTTTAGCCTGTGGTATGGAAGTTGTGGTTCTGGAAGAAATAGCAGGATTCTCGCACTGTATAACTGCTTTTAACTCGTAACAGAATGAGAGATCGACAAGGTAAGCTTTAGAGGTAATCAATGAATTAAGACAAGGCTACTGCGAGGGTGGAGAGGTATAAGCAAAAGATACATGTATCATATAACAAAAAAAGGTAAGAAAAAAGCGATATCAGGTCGATGACTTAGTTTGGAGGGGAGCTGATGCGATTGTTTTACATGTAATTGTTGTATTTTTTATAGTATTTTTAGTTGGAGTGTTACGTTAATTTTAGTAGTTTTTAATAGAATTTTATTAAGTTTTTAGGCGGTTTTTCTTGTTTTGTTGATTTTCGTGTTTCTTGCTACTTTTATATTTAATTTGGTTGAATGGGTTCAATTACCTTGAGGTTTGGTGAAATTCTTGGGTTTTTATGTTTAAAATTTCTATTTTATAGGCCAAGGTATTAAGGATCAAAATTGAAGCCAAAAGAGAGGCTCCAAAATGCCAAACTCTCTGGAATACTATCCAAAGCTCGCCGATGCTCGCCAAAATTCGCGCCAGAACAGCCACACTGGGTAGTGCTGCCAACACTGGGTTACCCAGTGTCCGAGCAGTGCCCGCACGCGCCCGGCATCTCTCGGCAGCACTCGCGCGCATCCGCCCAGCGCCCGCGCGCAGCCTCTCACCAAGCGTCGCCAGCGCTCGCCAGCCCGCGCAGCCTCTCGCCAAGCGTCGCCAGCGGCTCGCCAGCCCTCGCCCTTCCTCTCGCCAAGCATCGCCCAAGCTCGCGTGCACGCGCGCGCCCACTCCCACCCAGCTGCCGACCACCAGCTGCCTCCAGGTCAAACTTGGTCAAAACCGGGAATTTCAAGCCTTTTTGGCTAATTTGGCCCATTTAAACCCAATTAAATTAGTATAAATAGACTACAACTCTCATTTTTGAAAAACACCTCCTCCCAACCTAAACTTGGGTTTGGAATAATTTTCTCTCTCTTGTTCTTAGTTTAATTTGGAAGCTCAAGATGAATCCAAATACTCCTTTGGATTTTTACTTTGATGCAATTTAATTCAARMTTGTTTMTCTHCTTAATTCTWGTAAGCTTTCTTCTATTTTATGCTTTGTTCTTCAATTTCATGCATGTTCTTCAATTTATGCTTTTTGCCTTAACTCTTTGATTTCTTGCTTGATCTTGTGAATTACTATAGAATCTTGATGAGTGACACATTTAGGCTATAGATCGGGTCCTCGATCATTTTAATCTTGAGTTTTTCATATGCTTTATTTGCAATTTAGTTTTCATGCATAGTTTTAGTTTGAATCTTAGATCTACTCTTTGTTGCTTGTTATTTTCCTTAAAGTTTTGAACTTTCTTGTTAATTTCCATTGCTCTTTACATCCACGCTTTCAATTTTTACTAATTTGCATTATTTAGGATTTTATGCATAATTGTACCTTGTGTTTGCATGCTTGTACTTGGTGAAACAATGCATTTTCTTACTTATTTTCATTATTGCTTTGCTTATTCAATTTGAGGCATACGACGAGGCATTCTACCAACTTGCACTTTAAATTTTAGGATAGTTAGATATTTTAATTGCTTTATTTTCATTTTCTCTTTATTTTTCAAGCTTGAAACACCTTGAAACTTGCAATTGAATCGAACTCCGATAATATCAAGCCAATGAACCCGATGATTTATTCATCACCACTAAAATTCTTATAACAGCGATATATACTAATGGAAAAGTGGATCCTAATTGGATGGGACCATTTAAGATAACCAAGGTGCTGAAAGGAGGAACTTATATGTTAGAAGATGATCACTGTAAAGCGGTATCGAAGAGTTGGAATGTTTATCACTTAAGGAAGTACTATGCTAGCAAAAGGGAGGTATATGAAAATCTTTTACTTTAAGTTTTCTCTTTTATGGGAAAGATATTGGTATGTCCCAACGCTAATTTACGTCGAAAATGATATGTTTATGGATATGGTATGGCCCGATACTTATTTAGGTCAAAGATAGTTTATGGTATGGTTATGGATATGGTTTTGGGTATGTCCCGCACTTGTTTAGGTTGAGACAGTACCCGACGCTTATTTAGTCGGATATGATTCATGGATATGGAATGGCCCGACGCTTGCTTAGGTTGGAGATGGTTATGGTTATAGTATAGCCCAATGTTTGTTTAGGTTGGAGATGGTTTATGGTATGGTTATGTATATGTCATGGCCCGACGCTTATGAGGTCGGAGATGGGTTCTGGATATAGTATGGCCCGATATTTGTTTAGATTAGAGATGGTTTAGGGTATGGTTATGAATATGGTATGACCCGATACCTGTATAGGTCGGAGATGATTTATGATTATGGTATAGCCCGACGCTTATTTAGGTAGGAGATGATTTAATAGTTTTACAATTTATGGGTATGGATAGAGATATGGTATGGTCCTTCGCTTGTTTAGGTCAGAGTTGACTTAGTGACGTTATATAGTTTGCAAAAAGTTTCATTTTCACATTGTTATAATTTCGTGCCCGATGCATATGGTGTGGTAAAATTTGATATGATTCAATACATTATTTTATGTTCTTATATGATTTATCTATCTATGGATAAAACTATTTTTCAGTGAATATTTGTTATGCAAACAGGTCTAGGGTCACTATTTATTTAGGTGAGGGTCCAACATATTCAGGTAGATTAAAGGTAACATGGTCTAAATAATTAACAAGTGATTTATGGTTCATGGTTATGATTAATTGTATTTGCTTAATCTATTAGAGGTCAAGAAAAAATATAAGGATTTCAAAGATATTTAGTAGGAGTATAAAGTAACGGAAAATTGAACACATCTCATAAATATATGTTCAAAAAATAAGTACAAAACTGTTTGCTGATGATTCATTGTTTTTCTATGAAGATGATGTCAGACATGCTGAGATTCTTAAGAATATTATAGATAGGTGTTGTAGAGCTTCTGGTTAACCAGTTAATATTGATAAATCCTCTTGTTTCTTTAGAAAAATCCTAAGCCTGAGGTAAAAACACTCATTTGTTTTGTCTTAGATGGGCTGAAAGAGCATGCTAATTCTAGATATCTAGGTCCCCATGGTTATAGGAAAATCTAAAAGAGGGGTCTTTCAATTTGTCTTTGATGTTACCCAAAAAAGAATCTCAAATTGGAAAAATACTTTTCTTAGCACTACTACTGGGAAAGAGGTGTTCATTAATTTAGTCCTTTCTGCCCTTCTTATCTATGATATGGCCTGTTTAAACTTTCAGTGGGGGTATTTGTAAGAGGTTTTGGTCTATAATGTCAAATTTTTGGTGGGGTCATGGTGGGGAGGGAAGGAAGAAACTGCACAGGGTGGGGAAAGATAGATCGATTGCTAATAAAGGGAATGGGGTATTATGATTCCAGGATTTCCAAGCCTTTAATGATGATTTGCTAGCAAAAGAGTTGTGGAGAGTGATTACACAACCTAACTTGTTGATGAGTCAAATCATTAAGGCTAAATACTTTCTCTGTGGGGGTCTGGCTCAAATCACTCACAAGTCCTCTAATTCCTGGCTGTGGGGGTGTTGATTAAGGGCTAGAGAGGTTATGTTTTTGGGTTTGAGATATATCAAATCAAAATTCAGGATTCACCCCAGATCCTAGGGCTTCCTGATTTCGAACTTGTGGGTGTTAGGGATTCCGAGGGGTCTTTGGTGTAGGTTAGGAAGTTGATGCATTTTGAGGGGAAGAAATGGAATTTTTATAAGGTTACTAGTACTTTTCCTATTCATGTTGCAGATATTGTTCTTAAAATTCAAATTTCTCAAGAAGGTGACAGCGATAAACTTATCTGGAGCTTGGAGCCAAAATGAAGTTTTTCAATAAAGTTTGCTTATAAAGCAAACTTTAAGGCTAAAATCAGACCTTTTAAAAGACCTGAGTCCAGTTCTGTGTGTGATGGAGATCCTAAAATTTGGAGAGAGACCTGAAGGTTGTAGATTAAAGTCAAACTCAAACACTTTTTGCGAAAATGAATCATTAATATTCTTCCAAATCAAAAAATAAGTTAAAAAAAAAATGTGATTTGCTCTCTCTTTTCTTTTTATGTTTTTCTTTTCTCTTTCCGTTAATCTAATTAATAAAATTATAATCAATAAAAATTAATATAAATTATTTATAAATATAAAAATATAATACAAATATTAAAAAATATATTATAAATATAGAGAGTCCAAAATTCATTTATAATTTATTTTATCATATATATTTTATTATTTTTTTAAGATTCATTTTATATTCTGATTCGTCCTGAAATAGCGAATCGCCTGAATCAGCCCTGGGAAACTCGCAAGCTTCCGAAACCTACACCACAAACAAGGGTTAGAAAGGACCACCGGTGGTTTTCCGGTGGAAACCTCTCCGATGCTTAAGTTAGTAAGCGATGAGGTATTTTCCAGAAAAATAAGAAGGAATACTGGTCACAACATACCTCCCATTGCCCCCAAGCTGGGGTATTTATAATTTGTCCCTGTGGGGACCCCAGCCGGGATCTCGGGAACACGTGCCACAAATCACGGGCCGTTTTATGAAACATATTCAGAACAAGTGGTCCCACTTGTTCCCCCCTTGGGCAAACTGGTGACCAGGTCTGCTTAGACTCATTCCAGTGCTGATTGTTATCGGTGCCCTCTCTTCTCTTATTCCAGGTCTGCCGGACATATACACGGGCTCTTCCTGGTGTGGGGACCCCTTTTCCGGGATCTCGGGAACACGTGCCGCAAATCACGGGCCGTTTTATGAAACATATTCAGAACAAGTGGTCCCACTTGTTCCCTCTTGGGCAAACTGGTGACCAAGTCCTGACAAATGGCTTTTACTTGTCTTTTCAGTTCAGGCCTTTAAGCAGATCTGTCCCGAAGGCTATTTTCTCCGGAAGAGCTTTCAACCAGCTTTTCCTTCATGCCGATTCGTCCCTTCTTGTCTGTTACTGCTTCCAGATCTACCTCAATCCAGGTCTGACCGGTATGGCCCTATCAACTCCTCCCCCCAAAAAGGGTTGAGGTAGAGCTAATCAAGTGGGCCCCACATCTTTTAGTGTTTCTCGTACTGGCCCGAACCCCCAGAGATATGCCAAAGTGGCCCAGACCCATTATTGGTGTTTAGCGGCACCTCATGTTCACCCATCAGGTCATTGTACAGCCACGCTCCCTCACGCGCACGCCCAGTCAGCCCTAATTAGGGTCCCGACGCTTCATTTTACCTCCTAGAGCCCTATTTGCCTGCCCGCATTAAATGCTCCAATCCCATCAAATCCCTCTTTTCTCGATTTCCTCATTTTGAAATCATTCGCCTTGCTTTTTATTCCCGCCGACTTCATTTCTGCTTTTCCACTTTTTCGCTCCTTGTTTTTCCTTCCCCCTAGCTCTTACGACTCCGCCTCCTCCAATATTCCGGTGAACTCCCCCCTGCCATTTCTCAATTATTCCGACGATTTCTTGAGTCAGGTACCCTTCTTCGCCTTTTCCTTTTAATTTTCATAATGTCATCTTCTCCAGAAATTAGGGTTACTCCTTCTCTTCCGCTTGTTCTCCCTGAAGGGGCGGTAACTCCCTGCTCTCCGCCGCCTGCGATTTCAGGGGCGGCGGAAGCCTCCACTATTCCGGAGGAGGCTTCAGCTTCACGTTCTTCTTCACCGGATCCTCTGGAGGTAGCGACGGCTCTTTCCCCTCCATCCGCCGCTCCGGTGCCTACGGCCACCTCTTCGTCAGATGGTGTGGTGTATCCTCCGCCACTCCCTGATTATCCTAAAATCAACTCCATTCTTAACCAAAGCTTTGTAGATGATCTTAAGTATAAGTATAACATTAGGGACCCTTATGACCCTTATGCCCCTCGAGCCGGTACCTTGGCTTGTCAAGCCCGGCAGGCCGAGTGACCTTCTATGCCGATCAGTTCAGTGCAGGCCTGCGCTTGCCTGTTCATCCCATGATGTTGGAAATTGCTCAGATGTATAGAATCCCTATCTTTCAGTTTTCCCCTAATTCTTTCCGTATCATGGCATGTTATAACCTGGCCATGCGCTACGCCGGCCAGGACCCTACAGCCCTGGTTTTTTATCAGCTTTCTTGGCGAAAAGCCTTCCACCCGACTGTTTTTACCTTACTGCTCGGCCAGGAGTCCACTTCACCTCGGGGTTGTCTTTGACCCACTTAGCCTGCTCGTCCAAACCATAGTTGTAATACACCACGGCTTCAGGAAAGAGCAAGGAAAAAAGGGCTTTAGATCCAATAAAGCTTTCTTGGTCTCCTCCCTGGCCACTTGAACCAGATTCAGCCCCTCTTCGGAATTGAGAAACTCGGCTCTTCCATTCAACCTTAGCCTTAGCCAGAGCTTCGTCGGCTAGGCTCCTCGCCTCAGCAATGCCCTCGTTCTTGGATTCCTCTTGAGCCGTCTCTATCATCTTCTTCTGGGCTTTCTTCAACCCAGCCACTTCCTCTTGCAGCGTCTTCGCCTTTTTCACCTTGTCCTTGGATAGGGCCTGCAGACGTAGCATTTTCTCCTTGAGATCGGCATTCTCCTTGGCCAAGTCTGTTTGGCCCAGAGATCGGGTCGCCCTGATGGCTAAAAGGGCCCTCTTCGCCTCAGCCTGAGAGAAGGTTTGAAAATCGTCAGAACTTTGAAAGAGTGCAAAAATGAAAAAGAAAGGAAAAACAAGGAGCGAAAAAGTGGAAAAGCAGAAATGAAGTCGGCGGGAATAAAAAGCAAGGCGAATGATTTCAAAATGAGGAAATCGAGAAAAGAGGGATTTGATGGGATTGGAGCATTTAATGCGGGCAGGCAAATAGGGCTCTAGGAGGTAAAATGAAGCGTCGGGACCCTAATTAGGGCTGACTGGGCGTGCGCGTGAGGGAGCGTGGCTGTACAATGACCTGATGGGTGAACACGAGGTGCCGCTAAACACCAATAATGGGTCTGGGCCACTTTGGCATATCTCTGGGGTTCGGGCCAGAACGAGAAACACTAAAAGATGTGGGGGCCCACTTGATTAGCTCTACCTCAA
Organism: Phtheirospermum japonicum; assembly: GCA_014905375.1. Lineage (NCBI taxonomy): Eukaryota > Viridiplantae > Streptophyta > Magnoliopsida > Lamiales > Orobanchaceae > Phtheirospermum > Phtheirospermum japonicum. The sequence continues at coordinate 479,306 of BMAC01000009.1, read as the reverse complement.
CCCTTTTTGGGGGGAGGAGTTGATCGGGCCATACCGGTCAGACCTGGATTGAGGTAGACCTGGAATCAGTAACAGACAAGAAGGGACGAATCGACATGAAGGAAAAGCTGGTTGAAAGCTCTTCCGAAGAAAATAGCCTTCGGGACAGATCTGCTTAAAGGCCTGAACTGAAAAGACAAGTAAAAGCCATTTGTCAGGACTTGGTCACCAGTTTGCCCAAGAGGGAACAAGTGGGACCACTTGTTCTGAATATGTTTCATAAAACGGCCCGTGATTTGCGGCACGTATTCCCGAGATCCCGGAAAAGGGGTCCCCACACCAAGAAGAACCCGTGTATATGTCCGGCAGACCTGGAATAAGAGAAGAGAGGGCACCGATAACAATCAGCACTGGAATGAGTCTAAGCAGACCTGGTCACCAGTTTGCCCAAGAGGGAACAAGTGGGACCACTTGTTCTGAATATGTTTCATAAAACGGCCCGTGATTTGCGGCACGTGTTCCTGAGATCCCGGCTGGGGTCCCCACAGGACAAGTTATAAATACCCCAGCTTGGGGGCAATGGGAGGTAGGTTGTGACAAGCATTCCTTCTTATTTTTCTGAAAATACCTCATCGCTTACTAACTTAAGCATCGGAGAGGTTTCCACCGGAAAACCACTGGTGGTCCTTTCTAACCCTTGTTTGTGGTGTAGGTTTCGGAAGCTTGCGAGTTTCCCAGGTCTGATTCAGGCGATTCGCTATTTCAGGACGAATCAGTGAATAATCTTCCGAGTACTAGCTCATTTCTTATCCCTAATGGGAAATCTCCACGGGTTGATCCTCAAAGCTCTAGTGTTCCTGAGCCGATGTTCATGTCGAGCCCTCCCCACCGAACGATAAACCCAGGCTTTCGACTCCAATTCCCACGACCCCTCCCGATCACGCTTTGGAGTTCAAGGAGTGGTTTTACACTCATGGTCACGCCATGGGCCAACACCAGGTACACACCTCTCCCTCACCCTCTAATGCATTCAATTCCACTACTTATGGCAATGGAGGCTACATTCCAAACATGTGAGGGCCATGGTGCAAACCATGTTGGGAATGGATGAGTTTTATGGTTTTGGCAACGTTGGAGGGCATGGTGCAAAACACGTTGCCAACGTATTAATGGCATGTCAACCAACGTGGGAGAGCATGGTGCAAACATGTTGAGTCCAAGCGGCTTTGTGGGTATGAATAATTCTTATGGAGGTTATGGTTCTCCAATCCCTTTCCAATATGCAAATTCCGTATTCCGGTCCGTATGGGGGTTTTGGTGTGCTCTCAAGTTCTGAACATGCAAAGTCCGAATCTGACCCCTATGGAGTTCTCCGTTTATAACTCAATCATGCTCCGAATGTGAATTTGAATGCTAATGGTGGTGGGTTCGGGTTATGGAATGTGCCAATAATATTGTTCATGAGGACACGCCAGATGCGTATGCTTTGTTTGGGGTATGAGTCCGAACGCCCAATATACCCCTCCCGTCCTCGCTATGAAAGAAGTGACAAAGACTTCGTGGGAGCGACTATTTCATCTTGTATATATCTTCTCCCGAGGTTATGGCTATTGATATCCATTCGCTTGATTTTGCTTGCTTCTGATCTTTCACGGTTTGCTAAGAGGATCCTCTCTAATTCATCCGGCAATTTTTATGGCATGTCTCTGATACGAACTTTTGTGTTTCAAATTAAATCTACGTAAAAAAATCTGCATCTATGTTTGAAAACAAGTTAGTTTGCCCGCAAGAGAATGGGGTCACTTTTAGACTGACAAGTTAAACCGGTCGATTCTCTTGAGGAGTGGAATACGGAGTCAATGATGTTTATTATTAATAAAACACAAGTTGTAATACTAAACACATGATCAAAG
>BMAC01000009.1:457878-470578 GCA_014905375.1 Phtheirospermum japonicum | reverse complement strand
CAGCTCTGGCCTGGGCTTTTTTGTTATCGCCCTATCATCCCTGTCATACCTCTCTCTTCTCCTTTCCCCTTCRTCCTTGAGCTTCAGAGCTTCCTCTAAGTGGATGTACTTCTCGGCTCTCTCCAGGAGCTCTCCAAACTCCGATGTTGGTCTTACCACCAAAGATTGGAAGAACTCTCCCTTCCTCAAACCTTGTGCCAGAGCGTTTACGAGCAGCTCTTCTGATGCCAAGGGTACTTCCAGCTTTGCCGTTGTGAACCTATTGATGTAAGCGCGTAGGCTCTCATTCTCTTTCTGCTTTAAACTAAAGAGCTCGAGCGGCATTTTTTGATACTTCCTACAACTCGTGAACTGATGTAGGAAGGCCGAGCTGAATTCATCAAAGTTGCTGATAGATCTCGGCGGTAATTGGCTGAACCAAAGCTGTGCTGATTTGGTAAAAGTCATCGGAAAGACCCGACACATAACCGAATCGGAAAATTTGTGCAACGCCGCTGCTATCTCAAAACGATTGAGGTGGTCTACTGGGTCCGTCATCCCGTTATATTCAAAACCCAAGGATCGATAAGATGTTGGGACTTCATCGCACATGACTTCCTCCGTAAACGGGGTGCCCCGCCGTGCCGGTGGTGCAGCTGCACCCACCAACTTCTTCCTGAATTCATGAACCTCTTTCTGTTCGACCAAGCCGGGATTAGCCTGGTGGGCCGTGTCGCCGTCAGACGGGGCGAGATGCTCTTCTCTATCCGGCTGGCAGATTCGCTCCGTACGTTGAGCGTGCAACGGCTCCGTTTCTGTTGCCGGGGCTGCCTGCATTAGTAGCGCGTTGGCCTGCGGCGATGCCATTTCCGCGAATTTTTTCTCGACCGCCGCCTCCACAGCCTTGCCAATCAACTCTGACAGCTGTGTCAGAAGTGACTCATTGAAAGAGACACCCCCACCCACAACAGGTTCCCTCGGAGGCGGTGGTGTGGGATCCGGCGGAGCTGCCATGGCCGACCCTGTCGTATCTGGTATTTATGATGATTCAGGTGCCTGTTGTGCATGAGTATGCACGGCGGAACTTGGAGTGCCACCCAATTACCCTATCAAATTTCGCTTCCAACCATCTGAAGTCATCCTCACGCCTTAGCTCGATCGCGATTCCCACAGACGGCGCCAATTGATTCGTCCTGAAATAGCGAATCGCCTGAATCAGCCCTGGGAAACTCGCAAGCTTCCGAAACCTACACCACAAACAAGGGTTAGAAAGGACCACAGGTGGTTTTTCGGTGGAAACCTCTCCGATGCTTAAGTTAGTAAGCGATGAGGTATTTTCCAGAAAAATAAGAAGGAATATTGGTCACAACATACCTCCCATTGCCCCCAAGCTGGGGTATTTATAATTTGTCCCTGTGGGGACCCCAGCCGGGATCTCGGGAACACATGCCGCAAATCACGGGCCGTTTTATGAAACATATTCAGAACAAGTGGTCCCACTTGTTCCCCCCTTGGGCAAACTGGTGACCAGGTCTGCTTAGACTCATTCCAGTGCTGATTGTTATCGGTGCCCTCTCTTCTCTTATTCCAGGTGTGCCGGACATATACACGGGCTCTTCCTGGTGAGGGGACCCCTTTTCCGGGATCTCGGGAACACGTGCCGCAAATCACGGGCCGTTTTATGAAACATATTCAGAACAAGTGGTCCCACTTGTTCCCTCTTGGGCAAACTGGTGACCAAGTCCTGACAAATGSCTTTTACTTGTCTTTTCAGTTCAGGCCTTTAAGCAGATCTGTCCCGAAGGCTATTTTCTCCGGAAGAGCTTTCAACCAGCTTTTCCTTCATGCCGATTCGTCCCTTCTTGTCTGTTACTGCTTCCAGATCTACCTCAATCCAGGTATGACCGGTATGGCCCTATCATATTCTTATATTTATCTCTGAGTTTATTAATTTTTTATTAATTATAAATTTATTATTTTTGAAGATTTTAAGTTAATATAATAACTTATATGATTTTTATATTATTAGAAATAATAAATATAAGAATATAAAATTAATACAAAATTACTTGAATTCGGTAGTTTATTGCATTTCACGTCGTTAGTTTTGTTAACAGATGTTTAAATTCGATAGTTTATTGCATGTAATTAGTTGAATTAGAAACTTTATACTAAATGTGCAACTTAATCAACCATTTATCTTTTTAATATCAAGAAATCAATAATATGGAGTCACGCCCCAACACAATTAAATTCAACATGTCTATTGTTGGGACCAAGCGAGCTATTTTTATCATAAAAATTATTTATTACTCTATTTTTATTTACATTTATATTTAATTAATACAACAAATTATAATATATTAATACAACATGTATTATTAAAATAATACATGTTTAATTATGAATTGCGAAAATATTACACATTTGAAAAAAGTTGGTTTTTCAAAATTAATAAATATAAGAATATAAAATAATAAAAAATTAATAAACTCGGAGATAAATATAAGAATATAAAATGAATCTTAAAAAAATAATAAAACATAAATAAAAATATATATGAGAAATTCTATTATAAATGAATTTTGAACTCTATATTTCTTATATATTTTTTAATATTTGTATTATACTTTTATATTTATAAATGATTTATATTAATTTTTATTGATTAAAATTTTATTAATTAGATTAATGGAAAGAGAAAAGAAAGATATAAAAAGAAAAGAGATAGAAAAACACATTTTTGTCTTTAATTTATTTTGTATAATTATAGAAAATTGATAAGAAAATATAGAATTATACCACTTTAGAAAAAAGTATCCAATCAAGCTTTTTTGGACCTTTTTTTTGATGAATTAGCCAATTTAACGTACCTTTTCTGAAATGTGGCCAACATAGTGTACCAAAAACGAAAATTTTACCAGTTATTTTTTTCAATTTAATATTTAAAATTAAAGGAAAAATGATAAGAAAATATTGAATCACGCCACGTCAGCAAAAAAGGCCGATCGGGCTTTTTTGTATCTTTTTTGATGAATTGACCAACTTAATGGACATTGTTTGATGATGGTCAACATCACCACGTATCTTTTCTGAAAAATGGGCAACATAATGTATCAAAAATGAAATTTTTTCTCCAATCGATTGCTTCAGTCACGAACTATCTTCACGTTGATTTGTGAATGGTAATTATGAATAGTTTAGTTTCATGGCATTTTAAATTCTCTTAATCTCTTTGTGTGTGTATGAATTCTTTTATTTACACTACTTTTATTCCGGTGCCCGCAAGGGAAAATTGCTTTTTTTATTTATTATATTACCCATTTTGTAAAAAAGAATTATGATATTATCCATTATTAAAATACTTACGCTAAGTTAATAAAATTATCAAAAAATATATAAAATTAGTTAGATCGCGCTTTTTTGCTGAGTGACGTGATTAAATATTTTTTTATTATTTTTTTTAATTTTAAACATTAAATAGAAAAAATAAATTAGGAACGAAATTCATTTTGGTCCATTTTAATGATCACATTCCTGTAAACGTGACATTTGATATCGTCAAACCTCGTTTACTAAGTTGGTCAATTGATCAAAAAAGGCCCAACAAAAGTTTGGTTGGGGTTTTTGCTGACGTGCCGTGATTCTATATCTTCTTATTATTTTTTTATAATTATAAACATCAAACCTGTTTTACCCTTCATTTTCTTTTCTGCTTTTCTTTTATTTTTCCTTTACTGATTAATAAAATTGTAATCAATAAAAAAATAAAAACCTGAGATAAATATAAAGATTAAAATAAATATTAAAAAAGTTATAAAATAAATATAGAAAATTATATTTAAAAATTGATTATTAATAAAATAAATTCAACTAACTCAATAATATGAAAACATTAAAAATTATAAAACCAATATAAAAATTTACTTGGAAAAAATATCAAATCTCTTCATATAGATAACTTTACCACTTAGTATAGATATTTTGATATCGGATAATATCACAGTAATTTTTTAAATAGTCAATAATATAATAAATTAAAATAATAATGTTCGCGTGCATGCAACATGTGAAATCTATACAGTGCTTGCACCAAGTTAAATTTTTTAGTTTTAAATTCCAGTAGATGTAAATAAACAATGGCACCCTGTTTCTTCTTAAAGTGATGACATTATGCTTTCAAATATATGGATTTTGTTTATTGGCATTTCATGTGCATATGATGTTGTTGGCTTTGTTCATAAAGATGTAGATTTTTTCATAGTTTTGTTTGTAATACAACTTTTGCATTAGAGTGTTAATATGATTACGTGAGGTTCAAAGCTAGATGTTGTGAAGCTTAACTAATATAAAACAGGCATTTTTTGTTTTGAATATTATTTATAGACTAATAAACAACACTACATCATTTTCTGGTCATTCACACTACAAAGACAAGTACCAGCTGGTAGTTGTTGTCTAGCAAAAAGAAGGGAGAATTATTTTTTAATCCATTATATTGTTCACTTTTCAATTTAGAATTAAAGTATTGTCCATTATCAAAACATCTACACTAAGTTGATAAAATTATCAAAAAATATACAAAATTATCCCGATCGGATTTTTTTGCTGACATGGCATGATTCAATAATTTATTATCATTTTTCTTATTTTTAAATATTAATTTTACAAAAAAACCTGAAAAAGAAATCAATTTTGGTCCATTATATTGACCACATTCCAAAAAAGGTAAGTGACATTGATTATCATCAAATCACATCTGCTAATTTGGCCAATTCATCGGAAATGATCCAAAAAAGTTTCATCGGGGCATTTTCCTAACGTGACGTTAGTTTATATTTTCTTATCATTTTTATTAATTTTAAAAATTAAATTGACGACAAAATCCTATTTGCCCTTCATTCTTTTTCCTTGAATCAAATTAATATATTTTATTAAATAAAAAATTAAGAAAATCAGCGAAAAATAAAAAATATAAAGTAGATCTTACAAAATTATAAAACAAATATAAGAATTTTATAATTTTTATTATTAGTAAGATTTTAATTAATAATAAATAAATAAATTTAGAAATAAATATAAAAATATAAATTAACTTTGAAAAATTTATTTAAAATATAGATATTTATAAAAATAAATCTAATCTTATTCATATAAAATTATATGTATGTTTTATAATTTCTTATAATATAATTTATGGTTTTATATTTATATCTAATTGTATTAGCTAATTCTTTTTATTAATAATTATTTCTTTGTATAAATCTCTATAATTATTTTATAATTTCTTAGTATTTATTTTATATTTTTATATTTATCAAAGATTTTTAATTATTTTTTATTGATTATATTAAATAAAGAATAAATGGAAAATGGGAAAGAAAAGGGAGGGAAAAACATATTTGTAATGTTTATAATTATAGAAAAAATAAAAATATAGCACCACGCCACGTCAGCAAAAATTTCGACCAAACCTTTTTTGGACCATTTTTGATGAACTGACAAACTTAGCAGATGTGGTTTGATGATGTTCAATGTCACGTACCTTTTTTGAAATGTGAACAATATAATGGACTAAAATTGATTTTTTTTATCAGTTTTTTTTGTTCAATTAATGTTTAAAAATAAAGAAAAATAATAAGAAAATTATTGAATCACGCCACGTCAGCAAAAAAGCCCGATCGGGATAATTTTGTGCCTTAATTTTGCCACCATTATGTATGTGTTTTGACAGTGGACATATTTTGATTTTAAATTGAAAAGTGGACAACATAATAGACCAAAAAAATAATTTTCTCGTAAAATATGTGTTTTGACAGTGGACATATTTTGATTTTAAATTGAAAAGTGGACAACATAATAGACCAAAAAACTAATTTTCTCGTAAAAAAAAAAAACACTACAAAGACAAGTACCGCAGTTTAATTGTATTTCATTTTTTGTAGTTGACCTTGTACGAAGACTCTTGATTTACCTCACATGTAAGGATAAATATGCCAGTTCATTATTGCAAAACCTACTCAAAAAATTCTCCAAACTTGAAAACACATGTTTGGTATTAAAGATATTTACCTAGACTTTTTGATGCAATCTGATGTTATATACACACATTTTACATGTGTTTAGTAAATTCCACATATACGCAGTTTCATATTCCATGAGATAATTTTAAGTGAATAAACACTACAAAAAAATTGATATTTGCTTACGGACAAAATCGTTGGCAAACCCGTCAATAAATAATTTACTGACGGGATTGTTGATGGGTATCACCCATCAACATATATGGCGTCGGTATTTGAATGCTGACGGGATCACTGCACCGACGGCCTGCTGACAAGTGTGTCCCGTCAACACTATCTTGGGAGTCAATCGAAACCCATCAGCATTTGCTGATGGGCTCAAGCTGTCAACATATGTTGACAGGTTTCACCCGCCATCATTTTCAAATTATGCTTGTGTGTCATATCCGTCAGCTTTATAAGGATTTTACTGATGGCCACGAAGCCGTCAGCATATTATATATATATATTATTCGTTTACTTGTACTTGTGTCAAAAATTAAAATCAAATACGAAATAAAATTTGCATTTCTCAAAAAAATATAAAATTAAATATAAAATATAATTAATTAACATATCCAATGATGTATACAGTTTAAATAAAATATCAGACATTAATATTCCGTTCCTAACATTACTACTCTGCAGAATCATCTAGGGAATCAGTTGGAGAACCACCTGAAGGATCAGAGGGAGTCTGTCGACGTCGCGCTCTTATCGCTGCGACGACTTCCTTCATCACCTGCCGATAGAGAGTCATTTGCAGCTCGAGCCGCTCATGCGCATGCTCCTCGCACATAGCCTTGAGTTACTTATGTGCCCGCTCGTTTGCCTCAAGTTGACTATGGACTTGTCTCTTCAAAACATCCATCTGCGTCTGGAGCTCCGTGGCATGGCTATCTGGAGTAGAGGAGGTACCACCTCTGGAAGTCTTCGAAACCAGAAGACCTCTTAAGCATCGCATGAGAAATCATCGATCCTTCTTCTTTCCGAAGGTCTCTAGATAGACCTCGTCCTCGTTAACGTTGACATGATCTTGTGAGAAGCATGTGTCTTCTCTAGACATCTCTAATAACCTTCCTGTAATATTTTATTGATGTATAATTTACCATTACGAGGATCACAAATTTTATATATATATATATATATATATATATATATATATATATATATATATATATATATATATATATATATATTAATTACATCTAAAAAAATATTATTGGGATATAGGATCGGTGAAAGTCTCGTCGGGTCTTTGGTGCATAGTCAAGAAAAACTCGATGCAGTGGGTTCTCTACCCATATCCTCACACTGTATATAATATTTAAATTTTATTTTATTTTATCACTAATTATGTTAATTACTTACAAGCTAAATTTACACACACATTTAAATTTAATTACGAGGTGACGTGCAAGACCAATCGCAGATCGAGACCCACCTCTGTGTTTGGATATCCTAGTACCAGGTTCGTGGGGTTCGCTCATCTTATTCTTACTCGCCTGCTTCTCATTCTCCGACTTCTCAATCTCTAGTGCCCACCTCCTCCAAATGTCCTCGCCAACGCACGCAGGCACACTCCCCTCCGTTCTTTAATTTTCCTTCCACTCATGGAGACGGCTGCGCCACGAGTGAGCCATAGAACTATAAAATTTATGATGTACAACCTCCTCAGAATATAAACTCGGGTCCCAATAACAGCGCCTCTACAAAACAAAACAATTTAATTAATTAAAATTATTATATATAACAACTTTCGAAAAAATTATTAGTTAATTAGCAAAACTCGGGTCACCACATCTGACGATGATACTAGGGAATATGCTTGTATTTACACCCATCGGGGTGTACACGAGGCTTGTGAATCAGCAAAAAAAATCATCGGCAACTCCAACAAGTGGTTGCGTAGCCTAGTAAAATATATGATTTATTACAGCAATATACTAACATAAATAATTTTTTAGCAATAAAATTAATTAAAATTACTTACCTCAGGAGGATGGCATAGACCTTGATCATACCAATACGTGGTGGCATGAGACCTCTCGATGTACAAGCAGCGGAAGAGGTTGTTGGAACGGTCGGCGGAGTCCTTGCTAATAAGTCCATTATATCATTGTCTTCATCCTCTAAGTGGTGATGAGACGAGGATGATGAACCAAGAGAAGCATGACCCAAAGATGGGCCTATAAAAAAATGTCCACAACCTCTACCTCTCATCTAGAAAATATTAAAATTTAAGCATAATTAAACTGAGTAAATGGGTTAATATAATTCTAAACTATATATGTATATATCAGTTTGATAATTAATATGAACTGACACTTTCACGATCTGGGTTATCATAAAACTTATCTTCATCCGTATCTTCATCATCAGTTAGAAACTCATCTTCTGTCTCCTCCCCTGTCTCATCAAAAAGTTCATCTGATTCATTAATACTAAGGTCGAAATGTAATTGAAAATCTCCGTCCTCCAATTGTCTCGGATTGTGCATTTCTCTTTGCTCCTCTTAAAAGGATTGATTAGGCAACATAGGCTTGATAAAATCTATTGTTGATCTCGCTTTAGTTTTGCATGTTTGCCAACCAATCCAGCTTATCTCATTTTAAACTCGGATACAATTAGTAGTAAACTTGAATATCTTGGGCAGCAAGGACAAATGAGTCATAACGACTGAATCTGTGCTTATAATTGACATCGACAAGATTATACAAAGGATGAAACTTTGTGCTTACTGGAGTTGGATCAAACCACCCACAATTCAACAAGAGTGTGCTCTTGTAAGGAAACCTTGTATAGTCGAGTCTAATAATCTCTATAAGACGACCATAGTAATCATACTCATCATCCCCATAGTTTGTTACTTTTATACATACGCCAGTGCTCGAAGTAGATCTATTTGATCCGTATGCAACTGTGTGAAATATGTTTCCATTTATCTTGAAACCATGATATGTAGTCACACATTGTGATGGATCTAATGCTATACTCTTAATGTTCTTGTTGGTGACATTGTTCAAGGGATCTTGTGCCTATAATGACAGAAAGTAATAAACATGTTATTTTTTTAAGATATCGATTTAAATATCATATATAAGTCACAACTGTATATAATTATGTTATAAGAACTCACATATCTCTCAAACTAATCGAAAAATTCATTTTCCAAATTTTTGTTAAGTCCACCATCTGTAATATTCTGTTGAGACTATTTTTACAGCGTCCGTGAAGACACTGCGTATGCATAAAATTAGAATTATCTTATAATTAATGTTTTGTTAAAAAACTATAAATATTGGCATTTCAAACCTGTTAAGATCTTGGACTTCAGTTTAGTAAAACGTACTTTCTCGACGCATCGAATTTTTCTTTGTTTAAGAATCTTTTTCCAAATGCTGCGAACAATTCATTATATTCTTTAAATACTAAAGGAACATCAGCATCATCGTCTTCATTATTTTTACAATCATTACGAGATAAATTTGTCCTTTTCGTTAAGACATGATCTTCAAAATAGTACAAAGTGAAAGTAGACACCTCTTCGATAAGATATACATGACTATTAATCCTTCGATGCTCGCCTTGTTCTTCACATTGACCTTTAGTTTGCCAAGCTATCTATCGGATGGATACATCCACCTATATTGTACTGACCTGCAATTCTCGCCTCGTATGCTAAGTGAATTGGAAAATGCTCCATGGAGTCAAAAAAATTATCCGGGAAGATCTTTTCAAGTTGACACAAAATTAGAGGAATATCACGCTCTAAATGATTAATATCATTAGTCCTAATAACTATGTAGTTGAGGTTCTAGGAAAACAAGCCATCTCTATGATAGCCTTCCACAGAGGATGGGGAAGCAGTTCTCGAAAGGCAATAGGTATAAACCTTTGCATGAACACATGACATTTGTGAATCTTCATCCCAAACAATCTCAATCCCTTCATATCAACACAACGCCCAAGATTTGATGCATATGCATCTAGAAATTAAAAATCTTTTACCCACTCACACAAGACAACTTTTGATGTCTTACCCAATGTGTAACAATCTTTAGGATACTTTCCTGCTGCGTCTTGTTGTAGCCGAGATGAAAACAATATTCGTTCAGTTCATCCCTTAATTTGGGAGTGTCTTTTGTCGCCCCCTTGGCATTCATAACCATCTTAAATAAGTTACCAAACACATTTTTCTCGTTGTGCAAAATGTTTGGATTATGTCGAATCAAATTTGTGCTCCACTATGGCAATACCAAAATATGCTTCTTTTCCACCAACCACTTGATTTTATTATGCATCCATTCATGACCGCTGCATCTTGATCAGTAACTTTCAAAATTCCCAAACTTTCTATCTATGCCAAAATCTCCAATCTTGATCGTGCGCTCGGTGGTGGAGTCTCCACATTTTAGTTTTTTTTGAAAATTTCTTTTATCTTTTCAAAAATGATGACCATAATCAAGAAAATTCCGATGATTATCAAACCAAGATTCTTTCCCGCTGCACTTGAGAGTAAATGCATCCAAACAATCCATGTAATATGGATAAGCCATTCTCCCAGTCATGCTCCAACCAGACAACATGGAGTAGGTGGGGAAATAGCCAATTGTCCACATGAGGGCTGCCCAAACCTGAAAATTTTGTTTTTTTTTAGAGATATCATACGAGGGTGCATCTATCATCCACAACTAATTTAACTCAACAATTAGAGGTTGTAGAATTAAATCCAGCTTATCCTTCGAGTTTTTGGGGCCTCGAACAAGAACACTCAGAAACATGTATTTCTCTGTCATACACACCCATGGACGCAAGTTGTATGGTGTGACTATCACCAGCCACGAGAAATATTTCACCTCGAAACTACCAAAAAGTTGAAAACCATATGTGGAAAGGCCCAATCTTACATTTGGACTTTCGGCGATGAACTCCAGATGAGTTTGATTGAAATGTTTCCAGGCCTCTAAATTTGACGGGTGACGCGTCACAACATCGTCAATATTCTGTACGGCATGCCACCTCATGTCTTTGGTAGTTACTGCTGATGCGTATGACCTTTGCAGACGAGGAGTTAATAGAAAATAATACATCTTCTTATACACAATGCTACTTTTTTGTCGTTTTGCTTTTCCCTACTTAGCGGGGTTGAACCAAGGGTGGTTGCAAAACTTGCATTCAGGAAACAATTGATCTTCTTGACCGATATGCCCATGCCCCTCAATAACTTCTTGCTCATATAGAAGTCATCTGATATCTTTTGGCACAACTTCTTTGATTAAATTGAGTAATTGATCATAACAATTATGGGACATGAGATTTTCTGCCCTCAAGTTCGTGAGACTGGTAACTAGAGACAACTAAGAATGTTTCTCACATCGGGGATACAGAGGTTGATTTCCAACATTCAATATATCGTAGAACTTCTGGGCCTCAGTATTTGGTAGTTCTTCGACATTAGGGCTCAATACAGTTGGACCGGTTAAATCGTGAACGATATTGATGTAAACATTTGAGGATTCTTCAGGAGCAGCGTAAGATGATCCTCCAACGTGAACATCAGGGTCGACATGATGCGTGCAATCAAGATTTGTTTCACCATGGAATGTCCAGATGTTGTAATATGGTATAAATCCATTTTTAACGAGATGAAACTTGATCTCGTCTACATTGTGGTAACTGCAATTCCTGCATTTAGTATAACTAAAAGGACACCTTAATTTTGCCCTTCATTTCTCCATGGTTGAGTGCAAATTGTATGAAACCCTCCACCCCTTCCATGAACGTTGGACAAATAATCATCCACCCTCTATTTGTATATCCAACTAAGGTCAGAACTCATCCTATGATATCCTAATTATGATTAATAATATAGATGATCAAATTATAGATAAGCGAGCGCTATGAGGGTGCTTATAGAAAAGGTTAAATTTTTGGTAAGGGTGTTATTCCATTCAATAATGTGGTGTTCAGTAATAAAATTATCTTACTATGCATTTTGAGAGCCTGAGAATTTCAGCAGCACCTCCCCTTAGTTTCTAAGTACAATATATTGCAGTGCACCCGAGAAAAAATGGGAGAGGGAAACCGAAATTCAAAAGACCACAAAATACATACTTACTAAGATAATCACATTACATCACATTTTCAACTATTCCAAATAAGTGGACAATTCAAAATTTAGTATCAAACTCTCTATTTGAAACTAAATCCTAAACGGGTCTAAGGTAAGTATTTTAGTATAGAAAAAAAAAAGAATATAATTAATCTTAGAGTATATTTTAAAATTCGTTATTGGAGAGACAAAACTTCACATCCAGCACCATAAACCACATCATCACTGACGTATACAACACACACACACACACACACACATCAATCATAGATCATACCATAAATATAAATTAAACATAACATTCACTTGCTGATCACCACGGCATTTGAAAACCCCCACCACGCACATTTTAAAACTTTTTAAAACCACCATCACATTTTGAAAAAAATTTAAAATCTATTATTAGAGGGACGAAATCTCCCGGCTGGCGTCGTACACCACATCAGCACCGACGCCACAACTAATCACAACACAAACCAATCACAACATGTATGTATTAATCACATATCATATAACATATATATATATATATAATAATATAAAA
>BMAC01000009.1:429645-448656 GCA_014905375.1 Phtheirospermum japonicum | reverse complement strand
AGAAGGTAACTCCGAACCGGAGGGAACTTCTCCCGTAGAAAGTTTGTGTTGTGAACAGTGGTGGTTTTTTTGGCGGGAGAAGGTAACTCCGGATCGGAGGGCACTTCTCCCGTAGAAAGTTTGTGTTGTGAACAGTGGTGGTTTTTGTGGCGGGAGAAGGTAACTCCGAACCGGAGGGAACTTCTCCCGTAAAAAGTTTGTGTCGTGAACAGTGGTGGTTTTTGTGGTGGGGGAAGGTAACTCCGGACCGGAGGGCACTTCTCCCGTAGAAAGTTTGTGTCGTGAACAATGGTGGTTTTTGTGGCGGGAGAAGGTAACTCGGGACCGGAGGGCACTTCTCCCGTAGAAAGTTTGTGTTGTGTACAGTTGTGGTTTTTGTGGCGGGGGAAGGTAACTCCGGACCGGAGGGCACTTCTCCCGTATGGAGTTTGTATTTTGAAAGTTGGGTATTTTTTGCTATAAATAAAGTTTTGGCAAGCTATATTGATGATCTTTTAAATTTGAAGTGGTTATGATTTTTTACTTATGTTTGGGAGGGATATGTGTGATTTACATATCTTTCTCATGTTCTTATGTTATGGATGATTGTTTTTATGTGAGTTAATATACTTTGTATGCTAGTTGTTGGGATTGTTTATAAGTCATGGTTCAACTGTTTTTAGGATCTTGCAATCTCATGGGGTGAAGAGTGATTGGTTGTAACTTTGTGCGACTTATATTAGATTATTGGTTTATTTCATACGTGTATTGTGGTTTGGTTTTTACTTAAGTTTTAAGTACAGGATCGTGAATGTTTGGAATCGACGAGCTATACAGATATTGCATAAAAGGGAGGTCTTTGATTAAGTAATAAATTGTTCATACATGTTATGAGCATAAATATAAGTGTTTTAAACAGTCTTTTCAGCAGGAGAAGTTGGCATGTTTTCATTGGTACTTGGTTCGGATGTGGGAATCAGGTCTCCCAGAGGTGCCTCTAGCTCAAAGGAGAGTTGGGTATACAAAATAGCTCGACTCTGGCACGTTAACCACCACTTCGCGTCAATTGGCTGTTTCCAGTCGCCTTTGAAGGTACTGAAGGGGGTTAGCTGGTTGATGATGGCTGGAACGTCAGGGTTGTAAGTGACATTCAGTGCTGCGACATGCTCTTTGATTATTTCAGCAGCTGTGAAAAGCCATTCTTGGGCACCAGCAGCCATCGTGCCAAAGTATATGGAGGACTTCTCGTATGCCTCTACTAGTTCCTTCCGGTAGGCGTCATTGGGCTTCTTGCCGACCGCGCTTGAAAGGAAGGTCCACCGACCTTCCTCCACGCCCTGTTTGCGAACTGCTTGATTCTGTTCTTGAAGCTTCCGATTTTGCAGTTTGAGCTCCTCGGCTTGTTTCTGCACATCTTTGAACTCGTTGCATGTCGTCCTCCAGGCTGTTCACTTGACTCTTCAAGATTAGTATTTCCTCCTCGTGAGCCTTCAGCAGTTTGATCGCACCATCAAGCTCTCCTTGTGTTAGCGATAGCTTCCGCGTTTGTTATTTGTTCTGGGTGGTCATCTCATCGCACGTTTTTTGGAGTTCGCTCTCCGCTGATCGAGCCATTAACTCCTCAGAAAGTTTGGAAACCAGGGGGCTCAGCTGCACCATAACATTTTATAAGAATTTGCAGGTGTAAATTGTGGGGGGTTTTTCCGGAGTCTACCTGTTTGGTTATGCGCTCCTTGAGCAAGGCCTGGATCTCCTTGGCGTTATCGCATTGAGCCAATCCTTTGCTCAGGTCAGGCGAGCTGGCGGAGGTAGCAGTGTAGGTCTTCTGGAGGCGACGACATTTTGGCTCCGGAGAGCTTGGACTTTTGGCAGCCGGTTTCAGGGGGGCGTTTCCCCTTGGCCTTTTGAGATCTCTTTATAATCTGAATCTCTTCCACGTCGTCGTCCTCTTCTCTGGTCCCGAAAGCCTGATTCAATGCCTCGTCTACGTCAACTGGAGGAGGTGTTGGGGCGACGGCGGGCTGAGGAGTAGGCTGTTCCTTGGCTCCCTCGGAGCGTGATGCAACACAACTATTGATGAACGCAACTGCAGTGGCAAAAAGAGGTATTATTATCCAGTTTTAAACAGCGGAGAAGGGAGTAGGATGGTAAGACTTGACAAACCTACGAAACTCAGACTCGGTAAGGGCAAGATCTGGTTCGACTGGGCGAGAGTCGATGCCCACATATTGGAAAATATCAAATCGGCTGGTGAGCAGCACCATGTCGAATGGGCGCTTTCTCCACTCTGCGAGCTGGTCAGAATACTTTTTTTATGAAATGGGTAAGTGTTTGGGAGTGGGCTGTTTGTGTTGTTTTGGAGTATGGTATTGTAGCTCGGTCAAAAAAGGCCAGTATTCCGTATTATGAATGAAGAAGAAATTCCTTCTCCACTCGGGGACGTTGTTAGAAGGGTTTATCAAAAAGCGAGATTGGCCTGAGCGAGCAGCAAGGTAGAAAGAATTCTGTTGATATTTTATTTGGAAACAAAATTGGAAAAAACCTGGGTCAGACTGGGTATTATAGTATTTTCACAAGATAATATACCCATCCAGGAATTTCATTGAGTTGGGGATCAGTTGTAAAGGGGAGACTTTGTACAGGTGAGAAATCTCAACATAAAATGGATGGGCTGGGAATCTGAATCCTGCCCTGAGCAGTGCGTCAAAAAGGGTTATGTGGTTTGGAGAGGGTTTCATGGGATCTAGGTGTAGGATATCGGGAAGGATCAGTTCGGCGGTGTTGGGGAGATTAAGGGTTCGTTTGAATTCATCAAGTTTTTCGGGTCGGGGAGTGTCCAGTAATTGTATTTAATTTCTTTGGTTGTAAGGGTTGAGGAAGGTAGGTTGGTAGCTTTCGTGGCACGAGCTACGGTCACTGGGTTTTCTAAGAAGTGCTCGCAGGGCGGTGGTTTTGTAGGTTTAACTACTGGAATGCCCTCTGGTATGCTGATAAGGGCCAAGGGGGCAGGAGAAGGATTATCAGAAAAGTTCTCTAGAGAAGCCTGGGCGTCCATATGAACCTAGTTTAGGCCTCTAATTCCGACCAATCGACGTCGCCTTCTGGCTCGTCACGAAGGCTGGAAGGAGAGAGGGGCTGTTTTCGCCTCCTAGTAAAAATGTAAGGGTTCACAGTGGGGTTTGAATCGGGGGAAAGGCTGGAAATTTGGGGATTGGGGTTGGAGGGCGCTAATTCCATCATAAATCAAACAATACAGGGGGAGGGGATAACACAAAATCATAGCAACTCAGCAGATGCAATATTTACGTAGCAGTATGATTAAATTATCGAAAAGAGAAGGGGATTTGGGGACTTACACATTTTTAGAGTTATGGAGGTCGGTGGAGAACAGTTTGCTGTTGATAATTTTTCGAAGACTTGCTGGTTGGCGAGTTTTGTTGCAAAGGGAAAATGATGGTTGCTTGCTTGAAATTTCTGAAAAGTGACAAGTGGGGAAGACGGAGTGGTTTTTGTATGAGGGGCGGTGAGAAAGCTGATGGTACAGGAAGGAGTGGGAGAATTATTATTATTTTTAAATAAATTTTTTGTTCCTTTTATTTTGTGCCCACCGTATTTATTATACTCCGAGAAAATGAGGAAGTAACATGTGTCCGACACGCTGTCAGACTGCATTTAATAAAACTTAAAAGGGATGAGATGGATAGAGAAAGTCGTGTTTTGAATTTTGAGGCTGTTTAAGATTGCGTTTTTGAAATTATTGAGTTCGAGTATAACTTCAGGTCGTGGGATGAACGCTGTGGTTTCAGGTCGAGTCTGGGGACTCGTGAATCGTCTATTGCAAGGTGATTATTTTATCTTAAAGAAACGCGCGAGTTTAGCGAGATGATATTTTGGAGGTCGCAGGTATATTCAGTAATTTACCATGTGATGTTTGACATTATGGTTCGGTGGGTCAAGCGGGTTGGTTCTAAGAAATGAATTAGTAAGGTGAAAGGGTGGTTTATTTATGTGTTCATATTTTGTTATTGAGGTTGTGCTTTTTTCTGCTTTACATGTCCTACCTGATTCTGTATCTCAATCACCTAGAACATGGGGGATTAGCTGATACGGACCTAAATGTTCATACGTGATATTATTTGATATATGTGGGTATTTGTGGCCAGCGACCTCAATTCCTGGAAGGAGTATTTCTTCTAGGAGGTGAGCGAGTTGTATGGTTTATTTGGTGATGCGGGCGAGCTGGTTTGTAAGGTAGCGACCTGGAGTATGAGGATGAGTTCTCATATAGGGTCGCGACCTCTTATGTTTTGTGCGGTGATAGAGCGCGGTCTTGGGCCTTATGATTATCAGGCCTACGGCCTTAATGTGAGTGGTTTATGGGGTCTTGGTGGACTGTATGGAAAGAATAATGGGTTCAGGCCTATTACAGGGAGAGATTTATTATTTATGGGAACTTAACATACAGGATGAGTCTTAATTCTTAGTCGGTTGTAGTGTTGTGGTATTTATGGAATTGTGATAGGAGAAGGAAACCCTTGACTTGGGGAATACTTCTCTTGTCTCTATAAAAGGAGGTGCATACCTCTCATTGTTTTTATCTTGTTTTTATCATATCTTGGGCGTTTTAATACTACCACCTGCTTTTGACTTAAGCATCGTAGGACCTTCACGGGTTTGACATTCGACCCGTCTGAAGGTGATGTTTTGCAGGACCGGCGAGGTCGTTAGGAGATTCGTTGAAGGCTTGATAGGTCGTTGGAACGTTTTTGGAACCTATTTCAGGTCGCTGATCATGATCTCTATTTTGAGGTTAGTACCCTCTATTCTTGGTAACCAATCGATTTTGATTACAGATCATCCGCCAGGTTAGAATTCATAATCAACACATCATATACAAAAATTAATATCATAGTACAAAAATGAATATATTACAATATTAATACATTATAATACAAAAACTTATATATAATTAATATTTGCGAAAAACTAATATTTTCATATAAAATTAATAAATTGTAATATGAAATCAATACATTATAATAACATATCAAAACCTTCACCAAAGTTTGATTAGACCCACAAAATTCACGATTTTCATTACTACATTAACTATAGTCTATTTGGAAGGGTTTTCTCATGGGCAATCTAGCAAAGTCCCAATCCTTCGTGGACAAGGCTTTTGATCCAAAAGCAAAATAAAGGTGAAAAAAGATAAAGATAGGCCCGCCCAGAAGTAAATAAATTCAACCACATGCACAAATCCTATTCCCTAATCTCGTAATCGAACGAATCTCGGATCCATTCGAAGAGCCGTGACGATGATTTTGGAGGGTGAATCGTTTGCGGTTGTCGGGGAAAGAAAGGAGACTGACCCATGCCGATATGAGTTTTCAGGTATACTCTCTTTTGTTGCTTTCTTGTTTACATCTTTAAATTCCTTGAAGGAGCATCGTAAAATACCCACGATCATATAATGGGCAGAAGTAGATTTGTGCCTTGTTTTGTATTTTATTTGGCCTTCGAATTGGTGACATTTATAAACAGAAATGGCTTTTCATTACGTGGTATGCCTTCTCGAATTTATTTAAGGTCAATGCAACTTTGAGGAATTTTACATGTGTTTTAGGAATCACTTGATTTTGATCCGAGTTTTCTGAACTGTTAACAAGATATTGAATGTAGGTAGATTATGTGTCTGATAATTTTGCACCTCTTATGAAAATATAGATTTAATTTTACTCCTCTATTTAAAACAAATGAGGAAGCACCTGGGGGTGAGAAGAATGAGAAAGCAAACAAAGAATCAAATCTTGATGGAAAGAAAAAGGGTGGAGATGGTGGTGGTGAGAAGGAAATAATAAGTTGTAAAATATGTTTGCAAGCTGGCCATATGCGTTACCGTATAATGCCCGTATAATGTGCGTATCCCGTCATGCACGGTTCCAGTGGTCGGCGCTGGCTGGAGGGTTATCTGTAAGTGTTGCGGCAACGCGGAATTCGACTCTAATGAGACCCAGACTTGTGCACATTGTGGTTGTAGTACTAAGTATGCTGTTGAAATAAGATGTCCTTATTGCCTGCGGTTTGGTCACCTGGACAAAGAAGACACAGATTGCCCCTTTTATGGGATTGAGTTCACTGAGGAGACCGATCCATTGCGTGAGTATTTTAGGTCTTGTGAACCAATGAAAAGCATTTGTATTACCACTTTGATGGCTGATTAAGTCTCTTCATGTCCGTACATGGTGCTGCTGTTTTTTTGTTAGTATGAATATTCTAGTTCCAAGCTATTCGAGTTCATTGTCAAATATGATAGCCCTTTGGTATTAAAAGTAGTTATATGTTTGTGTGCCTTTTCATGATTTTTGAATATTTGCTTCCAGTATGTAAGAATGTCTCTTCTACATAAGACTTGCATTTAACTGGACATGTACGACATTTTATCCTTATGTTTATCTATTGACAAAGCTTTGAATAATACAATCACAAAAATACAGGATTTGTTGCTACGGTAAAAAATATAAAATTTCAGTCAATCACTTCTATAACATTATGCTACATCGAATTATCACCCAAATTTTGTGATTGATCAACAAATAGTAGGCACTAGCCTAGTGCCTAGTTGTTGTTATTATTATTATTATTATTTTGTTTTGTTTTCTTTCCTTATATTTTTTCATCCAGTTTTAATTTCTAGAATTATAAAAAATGATAAATCAAGTACACTAATGGTCGTCCCTATGAACAAACAAAACTCATAACAAAATTTTGATTACATCATACATGTTAATTTGCAATAAAAGTTTTAAATAGAATCGTTTTTTGTTTTCTTTACGTTTTCTTTTGTTTTTTCTGGGAAGAAAAGGGCAATTGTCAATACTACATGAGAGAAATTATTTTTCAAATACATCAATCAATACAAAATATCGAATAGTTCAACATTAAATATATAATTACAAAGTTATTCCCTATTAAAATAATAATATTAATATAATAATATAATAATATAATAATAATATCAATAACCAACACCACCACTGCTAACCTATCCCACACCTACCAGCCACTATCTGACCGTCGCTACAGGAGATTTTTTCGGCGACAACCCGCAGAAAAAATAAACCGGCGAGATTTTTTGTTGCCCAACTTGTTTTTAGCCCAAAAAACATAAAATGAGAAATTTCACTATAAATTAAGAAATAACATTAAGTAACATATTTTCTTAATTATGGACATAAAGTATGAAATCTTTATTATAAAGTAGGGATTCTTCTTAAATTTTAAGACATAGAGTAAGAATTTATTTTTGTTTAGAAAATAAAGTAAGAGATTTCACTCTAAAATATGAATTTTTCTTACTTTTTCTAAAATAAAATAATAAATTTTCTTCCTTTATGGTTATAAAGTAAGAATTTTTCTTACCTTTATGAACATACAGTTATTTCAATTTAAAGTAATAAGTTATATAATTATTGTATAAGAAATACATAACAATAACTTGCTAACAAGTAAGAATTTTTATTTCTATTTTTTTAGCAAGAAAATAAAAGAATTTGTGTTTAATAAGTAAGAAGTATATAACAACAATTGGCAAGAGAATTTTGCAATTAAGTAAATAGTTTTTGTAATCAAATAGATTTTTGGACATTAAGTAAGAAACTTGTGGACATATAGTAAGAATTCGGACATGTAATAAGAAATTTCAAATATATCGTAAGAAATTCTTTCCGATAACTGAAATTGTTATTTGGACATTATGTGATAAATCTTCAGAATAGAGTAAGTACATATAGTAAGAAAAATACTTGGTTGTTTAAGGAAAAACACAATTAGTTTGTCTACGTCAATAAGTAACTGATGAAGGATAATTTAGGTATTTGTTATCTTTATGTATTATGAAAATATGTAATTGATACCCTATATAAATGGAGTCTTTGATGAATAAGAGAACCCGAATTTCTACTGTCTCCATCGTCTTCTTTATATCTTCTTCTTTTATACTTTTCCTTTTACATGTTATAAGCACGAAACTGTAACCTATGAGAGTGATCGACAAATACCTCCATACACAATTTTCGTAGGTCAAGTTTCTAACTGCGTTGTAAGTTTAAAAAATCATTTTCTCATATTTCAACCGTTGGATCGTGTTAAATTTTTTATATCACCTTGAAAACCTTTCGCATTACGTTCTGAATGGTGGAGATCGGATTTCGAGATATGAGAGAATATAAATATAATTTTGAACAAAGAAGATTTTGTTTAGAAATTTTCTGTGCAGCATTTTTAAAAATAAGATTTCTCACAATCGAACAGTTGGATCAAGCCAAAATTTGTGTATATTATTCTAAACATATACTAGTTCGATATGAACGATGGAGATTTGAATATGATCTCTGAAGAATCCGATAATGAATTTTGAACAGAGCTGATCCTGTTTCCCAAAACTATCCGCCCAGGTTCTTTTAAAAATTAAATTATGCATAATCTAACCGTTGGATGATTCTGGATTTTGGATATAATATTCAAAATATATAGTGTTTAAGTCTCTACAGTGAAGATCTGGTTTGAAGGTTTATGTCCTCAGAAACATATCGCGGACAAACCTATTGCAAAAACAAATTGGAAAAAATCGTGACTTTGCTTCAAGTTAACTCGAATTACCTTATTATATATTATATGCAACTAATAAATATTTAGTTTTATGAATACATGACATGGTATGTGTTATTGTGCATTCTTATACAAAGCACGTATATGTATATATGTATATATGTTACCTATGATTTTATGCATATGATGTTATGTACAATATTGACAAATATGAAATTTTGCAATAAATTAATGATATTCATAGAGTATATAATATATTATTACTTATGCTTTAAGACGATTTCTTATTTAGAAATCGTAAATAAAGTTATTTATATGATTAGATGAGAGATTGACCATGATTTTGCATATGTTTAGTTAATCATGAATTTCGATAAATTGATAAATTCATGTATGTTTTCTCGATGAATTGATAGATTCATTTATGTTGGTAATTCTCTTCAACTTGATTTTACAAGCTACTTTCAAGATATGCATTATTGATTGTACATATTCATATTTTCATGACAATGAAAGTTCATGAATGATAGAGAATTGTATAAATAAGTCTTGCGATAAAGTATATTCACATGATATCAAAGAAATATTGTGACATACTTCAAATTCATTATCTAAAGAAGTTGATTGAACTAACACAGTCTAAATACAATTTAATATACTCAAAAGATATTGATTACTACCATCATTGGTTTAAATGATGGAAACAAGAAGAACTACAATAATATCATCCACTGACCCCGACTGACAAAACCCGACTGACAAAGAATCGTGAAACTAAGTGAAAGTCAATTCTTTAATGAATTTGAGTCTCATGTTGACCCCCAAATCTTATATTGGAAGTATACTTAGTTACAAGATTTCAATAAATCTTAGGATGTGCTCTAAATGAATATTTTGAAAATTTTATGAAACACTACTTCCAAGCCTAAGAATTTAGTGAAAAGAGATTTGTTTGCTTGCTCAAAAGGGTCAATGACTTTGATATATTGCGATTAAAAATATGTCTAACCATATGTGAAAAATAAAGTCACTTTAAATGACAATAAGTAATTGAGAGATACGATCTCACAATATTTTTTTCCACTTGAACAAACATACTAATGCACTTGTATAATATTAATTATGATAATAAGTCATTGAGAGACATGACATTATTTTTCATAATACCAATGTTGGACCTCTGGATAAGAATATTTTTTTGAGGCTAACTAGGATCAATACGAATAGTGGAAATAACTTCAAAGCAAATGGGAAATGACATGTTGACCCTACCTATGTGGGAAGAATGAACCACAAGGTAAGACAAGTAAAGAGTTCGTGATATTTATTGAATATCCCTACCTATGTGGGAAGAATGAACCACAAGGTAAGATATGTAAGAGATTGTGATATTTATTGGTCGTGGTAGAAGTCATGGAGATTCTCCCAATAACCTTACTTAGTCAATAGATATCCCCTATTTTGATTGATGAAAGTATAATCAATCATTCATATTAGACTATTGTATTTGGTCTTAAAGTTTGTTTTGAGTTAGATTTGTGTGATGTGTGATCGACGAATCCTCGACGCGCTATTTTCGGAATCCGTCTCCGCAAGAGTACGGAGCCGGTTTTAGGGCGGCGAGTTCTTCCCGAGTCGTGTCTCTCGAGGACGGATGTTATCGGCTTGTCGGTTTCTTAATTTATCTTATCGTCGGTTGCGACTAAACTATTCTAAACTAGGAAAGCGATAGTCATTGATTCGGTTTTGGTTTTTATAGCTAAACTTTAAATTGAAATAGAAGTTTGGAAAACATTAAAATGTGAAAAGGAAATTAAAGATTATTTTAAAAAAATTAATCTAAACTAATTAACTAAGAAAGCTCGTAATTTAAATTAGGGAAATGTAGGGAAAATTAAAGTCAAGCTTATTTGAAAAAGTTAATATTAATTTAACAAAAACCAAAGTTTAAAAAAAAAGAAGATTATATAAAACTTATAAAAACTTAGGAATTGATCTAATTAACTTAACAACTTAAAAGCATAAGTTCAAAAGCTAGAAAGGTGAAAGATGAAAATAAGAGTTTTGATGATCAAATTAACAACTAAACTACGATCAAACATCAACACAAAATTAAAAGAAATAACAAGGAAATAAAACTATATTAATGGAAAGAGTTTACCAAACTAAGGATTCCACAAAAGCTTAAAAGGGAAAGCTTGGAAGCTTGACAATGGAAATCTGAAACTTGAACGATATGTGCTTCCACAATTTAGCTAATGAAGATCAAACCCTAAACTAAAACTAAAACTAATTAACTAACTAATTTCTAGGATTTTTTAATTGATCAAAATGAAAAGGAAAAATATGAAGATTGTTGAAGGAGCTTCCTTGGAGAAGAAAGGGCCCTCAGCTGCAAGTTGTCTCCAAATGAAAAGACGTTGCCTTGGTTTATACATTCGCAGGGGCAAAATCATCCAAAAACAGCAAAAATGCTGCTTTTCAGTCGATCGACTTAAAAGGCAGTCGATCGACTGGCAGTCGATCGGTCAAGTCGGCAGTCGATCGACTGCTCTATCCAAAATGGCAAAAGTCCCTGGAATCCAGTCGATTTTGGAGTTCCAGTCGATCGACTGAAAGGGCAGTCGATCGACTGAACTTCCAGTCGGTCGACTGGATTTCTGCACCCGACTCGATTTCTCTTTCTTTTCTTGTCCGCCGGTTTATCGAACCTCGTCCGTTGCGCTTCCTTGCTTGTCTGTCCATTCCCGAGTCGAGTAAAAATGATCCTAAATGAGCGCGGACCCCGCTTGGACGTCCTACGGCCAAGAGAAAAATGAAATAGTGAAAAACTACGAAAACTAATAATAAAATGTTCAAAAATACGAAAACCTAGAAATAACAAAAAACGGCCAACTCGACTCCTAAAACACCTAAAAGCAAGAAAAATACACGCAACATGATACAAAAACGGTAGGAAAAATATGTACAAAAACGTGCAAATCAACCACCCCACACTTAGACTGTTGCTTTTCCTCAAGCAAAACTAAGGTAAAATTACTAAACTACCCCCGACCAATCCTAACTAATGCACAAAATAATTCGTGACGTCGTACGCTACGTTGCTTGTTAGCTTTGGCTAAAAGGACGTCAATGTGCGTTGTTAAGGAAATTTAGATCGACTCCCGAAACCTAAAAGGACTTAAGCAATCCACCAAGTCGGTCTCCCCGTCCTTGCCCCGGCTAAGGTCTATCCACGCTCGAACATTTAATCGACTCCCTACTAGCTAAGGTCATTTACACCTCTCTTTACAAATATACTAAAAATTAGAAAAAAGGGAAAAACGTGCTTCTCAACAACTTCAAGGATTTAGAACGTATCCTTGTTTATTCGTTTTTTTTTTGGCACCGTAGTCGTAGGGTACTTACATAGCAAATAAATAGTGAAAATACGAAGCTTTCAACGACTCCGATCATTCGTTGCTACTAGCAACTTACAAGATTCTCGATCGAGCACGTGGAGCAGTTGACGACTCCAAATTACAAAACAAAAACCTATAGAGAGTGTTTGATGATGAGGGCTAGTCGAGGCACTAGTTCTAAACGAGCACAAGGATCGCACGAAGCTAAAACCGAACGGAGATCCCAACAAGTTAAACCACCTAAGTCCACTATATTCGATCGAAAAHYYRAWCMCCCTAACAAATCATCAAAACCGCGTCACTTCGCCAAGGGTCCAAGCAATAATAGCACACACGTTACTCAAATTAACACAAGCAAGCATACGACGAAATTAAAAACCTAGGACGAACTCTAACCACCCCACACTTAAAACCTAGCAATGTCCTCATTGCGTATTTAAGCTAAGAAAAGCAGTAAAAAGGTGTAGGGAAAAGAGAACGCCCCTATGTCCGAGTTTGTGTCGTCGTGTTAGTGCAAAAGTCGTTGCCGGGAGCCGAGGCAAGCAACAAGCTATCTACAAGGTAAGGCAAGGTGGAAATTTTGCACGAAAATAAACTATTTACAAAAATGAAAATCTTTTTGAGTTTTTTGAATTTTCTAATTTGTTTGGATTTTATTTTTCAATTTTTTTTTATATTTTGAGAATATATTCAAAGAAAATGAAATTAAAATATAAACAAAAACGAAAGCAATTAAAAGGATTATTATTATTATTATTATTTTTTTTTATTATTATTTTTTTTACAAGAGTCGAGACGAGAAATAAAAGAACATAATCGAAAGATAAACAAAATAACACACAAGAACAATAAACAAATAAAATAAATAAAGGATAATCTAGCAGATTTAACAACGTCTCCTAGGTCGGGCACGGAGGGTCGCGGCCTCGTCTTCCTCCTCCTCCTCGTCATTTTCGTCATCGCCGCCGTCATCGTCCCGATGCATCCGACTCTCGACCAAAAGGATCCGGCTATGGAGGCCGCAGAAAGCTCGATCGTTTCTTGCCTGCCCCTCGTCGAAACGTGAAAACACGGCCTGTTGGAAATCGTTCCAACCCATCTCGGAACCCGAGACGGTGCTCGGACCTCCGTACTGCGGGACTGCCGCTTGGCTCGTGCTCGCTCCGAACTGCGCGCCCGAACCGGTGTTCGGGATGTCGCTGGCCTCGCCTCATTCCTTCTCCCGGTGGCGTTGGCGTCTAGGATTTGGGTTCGCCGGGTTCGTCGGGGCTCTCGGTGTTTTGAATGCCAACTCCATAAGATCGACGCTTGTCATGTTGGCCGCCTCGGCCTCAAACCCGAAGTAGTGGGCAAGAACGGTGATCATCGGCCCCATGCCGACTCGGGCGACGCTTCCTCCTCTCATCTTCCGAATCCCTCGAATTTGTCCTCAGATCAACGGGAAAAATGGGACTGGATGTCCATTGACCAGGCACCAAAGCACGTAAAGCTCGTGATGAGTGAGATTGGGGCTTTCATGTTTGCCCATCAGGACGTGGGCAAATAATTTGTAAGCCCCAAGCAGTGCCAAATCGACGATCGCCGAAGCCGAGTAACGATCCCAGGTACCACGTCCGCCCGTGATACTCCCCCAAAACTCATCCGCTTGAAAACCAGGCAACTGCGTGTACGAGTACTATTGGCAGTCAAGCCCGAGCACCCCTTGATCGATCCGGTGCTCAATTCCCCCAAAACGGACATTAAAACCCCCGTCGTCGGTTTCTTGGAATGTGGTGAAGAACTCGAGCACTAGCTCCTGATGAGCCGGTGCCCGGAAAGATATGAACATTCTGCCATTCATCGCGTCGATGTAATTGAGTAGTCGGGTGCCGAACCCGTCAAAGTCCCCGTTCGCCACCCATTCGTCCAAACGCTCGATATTGATAAAGCATGGGGTAGCGAAATGTCACTGGGACAGATTTTGAAAAAGTTCCCCCTCGTATGTGGAGTAGACGGGGAAGGGGGCACCGTAAGCTCCGGCGATATTGGGGTATTGGGGAAGGTTGAAAATATCTTCATCGTCGGAGTGGCCGGTGAATCGAACTTTTTCGCGTTTAAAATTAATGAAAAGCTCGTCCGCAAGAGAACAGATCTATTGTATGCGATAATTTGATCCGAGTCGAATCACGAGGAATTGCAATCGGCGTCGAATAATGTTTGTTCACGATTTTTATAAAATAACACACGATCCATTTCTTTGTTGAAAGAGTTCTACAACTACGAATTAAAAAACGAGCATAAAATTATTAAAAACCTAATTAACTAATTAAACCTAATTAGAAACATGAAAATTCAGATAATTAAAATCAAGAAGCATCAATATCAAACTAGCAAATTGAAAACACTTGAATTTCTAAAATAACATAATCGATTAACAATCTAAAAAAGGAAAATACAACTTATAAAAGTTAAATCCAAAGCTAAACTAATAGAATAGAAAGTACAACTTATAGTTCATGAAAATCTGCAGCAATTGTTCAAGCTTCAACAATAAACGATGACGAGCAGCGATGGTAAGCGTAGAAACGAGCCTCCGTTGCAATCTTCGAACGGAATCTTCAAATATGATGGAAAAGGGAAAGGAGAATATATTCTAAGAGTTCTGGACCTTACCCCCTCGAAGACCCCTCCCAAAATGAAGAAAACCTCCGGATTTTATAGATTTTTCGAAAATAACCGCTCAAACTGCCGGAGCGTCGACGGAGCGTCGACGGTGCGTCAGTCGACACGAGCTAGGTGCATGCGTCGACCAGGCAGAGCGTCGACTGACGGGCCACGGATCGACGCTTCAGAACATTTGCGTCGACGAAGCGTCGACGGTGCGTCGGTCGACATGAGCCAGGCTGCACGCGTCGACAGGCAGTGCGTCGACTGACGGGCCTAGGATCGACGCTTCCGAACCTTTGCGTCAACGGAGCATTGACTGACGGGCGTAAGATCGACGCTTCAGAACCTTTGTGTCGAAGATGCGTCGATGGTGCGTCAGTCGATGCGGGCGTAGCATCGTCAGTGCGTCGACGCACCTGCATGGCTTCGGTTCGTCGCTCGTCCCGTTTTCCTCGTTTTGAGATGAGATATTAACATTGAACAAAGTTAGATTTATTTCATACAAAATAAAGTAAAAACACATTAAACACCATAAGAACGAAAAACATAAAAAAAAGGAAGAAAAATGATAAAAAGATAAACTTAAAACACATAAAAGCACACAACATACGATGCAAAAACACACGAAAATCACATACAAATATGTACAAATCAACTCCCCCACACTTAGCTTTGTGCTTGTCCTCAAGCAAAATCTAATCTAGACGTAGACAAGGAAAAGCTAATTACCCGATGACTTAATGACTAATGCATCCATATGATTCAAGAAGTTAATGCATTAGATCGACTAAAAACTCGACTAAAAGGATGACACGATAAAGTTGAGATAAGAGATTTAGACTAGCTTCCGAACACCTAAAAGTAACGAGTTGACCTCGGCCAAAGTCTATCCATGCTCAAACCGCCAAATCGTCACCCGACTAGCCCAGTCATCTATACACCTCTTTAACAAAAAAATCTAAAAAATAAAAATAAAAATAAGAACTCAACTTGTACAAGGTTTTCTCTTCTTGTACTTATTCTTTTTTTTTCTTTTTTTTTTCTTTCTCTTCTTTTTTTTATACGTTAAAGTACTAAACGAACATAATTTACATCAATCAACAGCGAGAGTTCATTGACTCCAATCTCACGTTGCTAAGTGCAACTGATAATATTATTCAACTTTGCACGTGGAGTTTTAACGTCTCCAAAATAAAAAAGAAAAATTACATAAAATCCTATAGAGGTTAACTGAAAACGGGGATAGTAGAGAGTATTCGACTCTTTGGAACGAAACAAGAATAGAACAAGAGATAAGACACTTCATAGATTATTTACACTTCATTCCCCACAATTACACTATTATTCGAACGAAAGTCTAAATATCCTAACCAAAGCATCTAACCACGTCACTTCGTCAAGGTTCCAATCAATATTAATACACACAACTGGAATCCATCACAAGCCAGCATACAAAAATTACTTACCAAACCAAGGACAAACCCCCCCACACTTAAACCATACAATGTCCACATTGTATAAAATGAAAAATTAAGCTAAGTATGGTAAAAAAAATAAAAATAAATAAATAAAAGAAGGAGAGATACGTCCCTGAAATCGCGCTTGTGATGATGAGTTGAGCATCTAAGATCATCTAACGGGCTTCAAAGTCGAGGGGAACTTGAAACAAAAACAAAAAGAACAAAAACACACAAAAACAAATAAGATTAAAAAGGCTTGGGTTGCCTCCCAAGAAGCGCTTGTTTAACGTCACTGAGCTTGACGTAGCCTCCCCTTTATGCCAAACAGGGGTCAACGAGAGTCACACTCTCCTTTTCTTGAAAAAATTTTGAACCTTGAAAATACGGCTTCACATGATGGCCGTTCACTAGAAAACTCTCTTTGGTTGTCTCATTTACCAACCGCACGGATCCATAAGGGAAAACTTCGGTAACAAGGAATGGGCCACTCCAACGTGATTTGAGCTTTCCGGGAAATAAACAGAGGCGAGAATTAAACAACAATACTTGCATGCCAACTCGGATATCTTTGTGAACAATCTTCTTGTCGTGATAAGCCTTAACCTTCTTTTTGTAGATGTCCGCGTTGTCATAAGCCTCATTTCGAATTTCATCAAGTTCCTCCAATTGCAGTCCTCGCTGATTACCAGCTTGTACCAAGTCAAAATTCACTGCACGAATCGCCCAATAGGCCCGATGCTCCATTTCCACTGGAAGATGACAATCTTTACCAAAAACCATTCGATAAGGGCTGGTTCCCAAAACATTTTTGTACGCCGTTCGGTAAGCCCATAAAGCATCAACAAGCTTGGTCGACCAATCCTTGCGACTCGGTTGAACGGTTTTTTCCAGAATTGCTTTGATTTGTTTATTACTCGTCTCCACTTGGCCCGACGTTTGTGGAAGATATGCCGTAGCCACCTTGTGCTTCACCCCATACTTTTCCATCAACTTCTCAAAAGACCGATTACAAAAATGTGCACCCCCATCACTAATGATCGCCCGCGGAAGTCCAAATCTACCAAAAATATGCTCTTGAATGAACTTGAGCACTACTCTTGCATCACACGTTCTCATGGGAATAGCCTCGATCCACTTGGACACATAGTCAACGACAACCAAAATATATTCATATCCGAATGATTCCGGAAATGGCCCCATAAAATCGATGCCCCACACATCGAAAATCTCCACGACTAAATTGCTTGTTTGCGGCATCTCGTCACGTTTGCCAATATTTCCCAAGCGCTGGAAACGATCACATATCTTAGTGAACTCATGTGCATCTCGAAACAGACTAGGCCAATAAAACTCGGATTGGAGGACCTTATAAGCTGTTTTCTGACCTCCAAAATGCCCTCCGCAGTACTGATCATGACAAAACGAAAGAATGCTCTTCTGCTCTTCCTCAGGGATACATCGTCGAATAAGTCCATCCTTCCCGATCCGAAATAGGAACGGGTCATCCCAAAAGTAATCCCTCACTTAGAAAGAAATCTCTTCCTCTCTTGGAAGGATAATTTGGCACTCAAGTAGCCACAAGCAAGAAAGTTAACAATATCGGCAAACCATGGAGTATTAAACGAAGAAATAGCACATGTTAACTCATATGGAAAAACATCATTCAAACAACCAAATTCACACACTCCMTCTCTATCTAGTCGGGACAAATGGTCCGCAACTACATTTTCACATCCTTTACGATCCTTAATTTCAACATCGAACTCTTGTAACAAAAGTATCCAACGAATCAAACGCAGCTTGCTTTGTGTTTTAGAGAAGAGCCGCGTGATCACTATGGACGACCACCTTTGAACCAATAGTATAGGATCGAAACTTTTCCAAAGAAAATACTACAGCCAAAAGTTCTTTATCGGTGGTTGTATAGTTCCTTTGAGCCTCGTTTAACATAAGACTCGAGTAATAAATGACTCGAAGGAGACTATCCACACGTTGACCCAAAACGGCCCCCACACGGCGTCATTCGACGCATCACACATAATTTGAAAGGGAAGGGACCAATTTGGGGCAACGACCACCGGAGCCGTGGTTAACTTTTTTTTAAGCAAATTAAAAGCATTTAAGCATGATTCGTCAAAAACAAATGGAACATCACTACTTAACAAATAACAAAGCGGGCGACTAATTTTGGAAAAATCATTAATAAATCGTCGGTAGAAGCCCGCATGTCCAAGAAAACTACGAATACCCTTAACATTCGTGGGAGGTGACAGACTTTCAATAACATCAACTTTGGCCTTATCAACCTCCAAACCATGACTCGACACAACATGACCAAGTACAATACCACTTTTAACCATGAAATGACTTTTTTCCCAACTTAATGTTAAATGACTATCTACACATCGTTCAAGCACTTTAGATAAATTTTCAAGACATAAATCAAAAGAAGAGCCAAAAACTGAAAAGTCATCCTTGAATACCTCCAGATAGTCATCTATCATGTCCGTGAAGATGGAAAGCATGAAACGTTGGAAAGTCGCCGGTGCGTTGCATAGTCCAAAAGGCATCCTCCGAAAAGCGAAGGTTCCAAAAGGGAAAGTAAACGTCGTCTTCTTCTGATCTTCCGGCGCTATGACAACTTGATAATACCCGGACAACCCATCAAGAAAACAATAGTATTGGTGTCCGGCCAACTTATCAAGTAACTGGTCAATGAAGGGTAATGGGAAATGATCTTTTCGTGTGGCGGCATTTAGCTTTCGGAAGTCGATACACATGCGCCATCCCGTAGTCAATCGTGTTGGTACAATTTCCCCCTTGTCATTCTCGATGATCGTAATCCCGCCCTTTTTTGGAACAACATGGACGGGGCTCACCCATTCGCTATCGGGTGCAGCGAAGATAATCCCTTC
>BMAC01000009.1:414733-429049 GCA_014905375.1 Phtheirospermum japonicum | reverse complement strand
ACAATTAAACTCCCGACTTGCACCAACACGTCTTCAACAATCCCTCGCGGGTAACGAACCGACCGGTCGGCTAGTTGGAGTTTCATCCTCATCGGCTTGAGTGTACCTAAGTCAAACTGCTCAAAAATAGACGAAGGCATCAAATTGATTCCCGCCCCGAGGTCAAGCATTCCCCGAGTTTCTTTACCATTTCCCAAAGTGATTTTAATACAAAAACTCCCAGGGTCACTCTCCTTATGGGGAAGGGGATTTCGTAAGATTACGCTCGCCGCATTTGAAATACAAACTTTTTCATTCTCGGAAAAATTTCTTTTTTTGGATGCCAAGTCTTTGAAAAACTTAACATATGCGGGAACGTTTCTTATAACATCGAGTAAAGGTAAATTAACATTAACCTTAGAAATCATATTATAAAGTTCAAGAAATTGCTTATCTTGCTTTTCCCCTTGAAGACGACTTGGATAAGGAATGGGAGGCCGATACGGATTAGAGGCCTTGTGAAGAGTCTTCTTAGGTTCGACGTCTTTTTCAACATGATCCTGTGACTTGGTAATGGTTCCCGCGACTTCATCCTCATGTAGGTTGTTGTTTTCGCCAGTAGAGATTTCATCGGGAGATGCTACTTTATTATCCACAACACGACCACTCCGAAGCACTGTTACTGCTTGGGCCTGTGAGGATTGGATTGGTAACTTCCCTTGCTCGTTCTTTCCCACTTGCTTGGTGAGTTGGCCAAGCGCCGTTTCAAGCTTATCCATCCATTTTTCAGCTCGTAGCAAATTTGATTCAGTGCGTTAGAAATTTGAATCAGTGCGTTGCATAAATATACGCAACGTCTCTTCGAGTGATGGTGGAACTGGTGCCTGAGCTGGTGGTGGTGGAGGCAAAGGTACTTGAACTTGCCCATGCGGTTGTGGAGGAAACGGTGCTTGACCTTGTTCTTGTGGTTGCGATGGTTGCATTGGTCGAGTTGCAAATGAGAATTGGCCTTGTCCCCATTGTTGTTGATATGGTTGTTGAGGAACAAAATTATTTTGCGGCCTTTGATTCGGTATCGGATTCGCCGCATTGTGAGGGTTTGACCATGAAAAATTTGGATGATCTCTCCACCAATTAGGTTTATTGTTGTGTGAATTGTAATTTTGATAACCCTGCCCGGTTTGATTCGCTTGATATCCTTAAATAACAAGTGCTTGTTCGTTGGTTCCATCACCTTGCTCGAATACTGCTTGACATAAATTCGCACCATGTCCATACACACCACAAATTCCGCACGTTTCTGGTGAAGAAACAATGCCTTGAGATAATTGCAAAGAGGCCACCTGCCTCGTTAACTCATCAAGTCTAAAGGAATCGTCATGTGCCATCTCGATCTTATGTACAACTACCTTCTTTGATCGCGAGCTTTTCTGTTGAGAATTGTAACTTATTGACTCGCAAATGTCCCATACTTTTTGAGCGGTACGTGATCCAATCTCTCCCCCTGCTGCATTATCCACCATATACTGAAATGTAAGAATAAGCCCATCATAAAACAATTGATTAACAAGCTCGAATGGATAATGATGATGTGGGCATTGTGTCAACAATTCTTTAAAACGTTCCCAAGCTTCGTGGAACGTTTCATTTTATATCTGGTTGAATGACGCTATCTTTACTCGGAGTTGAGACATCGTTTGATTTGAAAAATATTCCCCATGAAGCGATCATACACCATGTCCCAATTTGTAAGAGAATCGGTCTCCAATGACAAAAACCATGTTTCCGCCTTATCCTTCAACGTATACGGGAAACATCTCATCTTCAACTGATCTTCATTAAGTCCTTGCAACGGAAATGTTTGGATAATCGAGTAAAATTTCCGAATGAAGGTTATCGGATCCTCGTGTAAACGCCCGTAGAAGGAAGGCAAAAGGTTGAAATGAATTGCCTTAAGCTCATAATCTCGGGCCGCTGGGCCTAGACGAATGCATGATGTAGATGGKCCAATCACGRGCCGAGCAAATTCGCGCATACGAGCMGGTTGAGGCTCGTGTTGATGAAACGGTCGATTAAATGGAACGTACGGTCCTCGAGGATGAAATTGTTGTTGTTGGTTGAACTGTTGTTGATGAAAGAAATAAGGCATCTGTTGTTGATTCAGTTGAATGCCTTGATTGTTGACATGATGGTTGAATTGATCTTGATTAAACGGTGGTGGATTGGGTATATTGTTTTGTTCATCTCGAGTTTTCGGTTGGATAGGTTCCGACGTATTTGTTCTGAATGAATCCATTGATGATTCAGCTATTGACGTCAATCTTGCTCAATTCACTCGTTGGATGTTGTCTACGAAAGGTAATATTTCTCCACCCAAGGACCTATGTCCTTGCATTCACTAACAAACAAATTAAAACAGTCGAGATACAATAACACAAACTAAAACAAACTAAACTACACATATACGAACAAACATTTTTGGACAGCCTTTGTCAATTCCCCGGCAACGGCGCCAAATTTTGAATCGAACTTTTTCGCGTTTAAAATTAATGAAAAGCTCGTCCGCAAGAGAATGGAGCTGTTGTATGCGATAAGTTGATCCGATTCGAATCACGAGGAATTGCAATCGGCGTCGAATAATGTTTGTTCACGACTTTTATAAAATAACACACGATCCATTTCTTTATTGAAAGAGTTCTACAACTACAAATTTAAAAATGAGCATACAATTATTAAAAACCTAATTAACTAATTAAACCTAATTAGAAACATGAAAATTCAGATAATTAAAAACAAGAAGCATCAATATCAAACTAGCAAATTGAAAACACTTGAATTWCTAAAATAACATAATCGAATTAACAATCTAACAAAGGAAAATACAACTTATAAAAGTTAAATCCAAAGCCAAACTACTAGAATAGAAAGTAAAACTTATAGTTCATGAAAATCTGCAGCAATTGTTCAAGCTTCTACAATAAACGATGACGAGCAACGATGGTAAGCGTAGAAACGAGCCTTCGATGCAATCTTCGAACGAAATCTTCAAATATGATGGAAAAGGGAAAGGAGAATATATTCTAAGAGTTCTGGACCTTGCCCTCTCGAAGACCCCTCCCAAAATGAAGAAAACCTCCGGATTTTAAAGATTTTTCGAAAATAACCGCTCAAACTGCCGGAGCGCCGACGGAGCGTCGACGGTGCGTCAGTCGATGCGAGCCAGGTGCATGCGTCGACCAGGCAGAGCATCGATTGACGGTCTACGGATCAACGCTTCAGAACATTTGCATCAATGGAGCGTCGATGGTGCGTCGGTCGACCCGAGCAAGGCTGCAAGCGTCGACAAGCAGTGCGTCGACTGACGGGCCTAGGATCGACGCTTCAGAACCTTTGCGTCGACGGTGCGTCGACTGACGGGCGTAAGATCGACGCTTCAGAACCTTTGCGTCGACGGAGCGTCGACTGACTGGCGTAAGATTGACGCTTTAGAACCTTTGCGTCGACGGTGCGTCAGTCGACGTGGGCGTAGCGTCGTCAGTCGACGCATCTGCATGGCTTCGGCTCGTCGCTCATCCCGTTTTCCTCGTTTTGAGATGAGATATTAACATTGAACAAAGTTAAATTTATTTCATACAAAATAAAGTAAAAACACATTAAACACCATAAGAACGAAAAACATAAAAAAGGAAGAAAAACGATAAAACGATAAACTTAAAACACATAAAAGCACACAACATACGATGCAAAAATACATGAAAATCACATACAAATATGTACAAATCAGCCGACCATGGTAAAAAGGTGAAAATAGGGAAGAAAGTGGCTGGAGTTGTAGGGGAGGGTTTCAAAAATCAAAATAAACGAGGAACAATCGGAAAAACGAGAAAAATTCAAACCAAATGTTCACTGGGGCAATTCGTCGAACACTTGGTTGGCAAGACTTTTGAATGTGGAAATATATGAGATTGGCTCCCAAATCCTACCCAAAAACGCAATCAACAATCACAAACACTCCCAAGAAATCGTTCAAGCGAAGTACCTCGAATAATGGCTCAAAAATGGAACGAAGAATCAACTAATTCCAAGGAGATTTTGAAATGTAGAGAGGAAAAGAAAGCTGAGATTTTCCGCGGAAATTGGCTGTGTCGATCGACTCCTCTTTTTCTTTTATTTCTATTCTTCCTCTCTTTTTTTTTATTTTGCTTCTTTTTTTTATTTGCTGCTCTCTTTTTTTTTCTTTTTCGGTCAATTTTTGCTGTGTGGGGTGGAAAAGGGCCGATCGACTGATTATATTGAGATCCGCAGGCTCCGGGCAGTCCGGGCAGTCGATCGACTGCCCTCCTTGGTCGATCGACTGCAGTCGATCGGTTGCCGACAATCGATCGACTGCTGTTGTCAAAACGTCAAAGATTTCTGGAATCCAGTCGATTTCTCCATCGCAGTCGATCGGGCGCCAGTCTAACGACTGGCTGTCGATCATCAAATAACCAGTCGATCGACTGCTCTTGCAAAAAGCTTGAAAATTTCTGGAATCCAGTCGATTTGATCACGTCAGTCGATTGTGCAGTCGATCGACAGGCATTCCAGTCGATCGACTAGATATGCAGTCGATCGACTGCATTTCAGCAGTCCATCTCCATTTTCGATCCTGTTTTCTTCCAAAACTACAGGACTGGACCTACACAAACCCAAAAACTCCATAACACTATTTAAAGATAGAATATACACTAACTTAAAAGAAAAACAAGAAAAGAATTAGAAAGTCGTGGGCTGCCTCCCACGGATCCCGTTTGGTTAACGTCGTTCGCTCGACGACCCTGGTTCGACGATCAAGACCCCGTCGGGGGCAAGTCACTCAGGCTCTCCTCCTCTACGATCATAGGCTCGAGATATTTTGTTTGCAACACGCTATGCCGGTAAGGTTTGACTCGAGCGCCATTCACTTAAAATCGTTCGTCCGTCTTTGGATCGATTAACGTCACGGCTCCAAAGGGGGATATCTTCTCGATTTTGAACGGCCCGCTCCATTTGGACATAAGCTTCCCAGGAAACATGGCCAGACGAGTGTTATAAAGGAGTACTTGCATTCCCTCCTCCAACTCTTTCGGTACAAGCTTCTTATCGTAGAGTAGCTTCATTTTTTCTTTGTACAAACGAGCACTATCAAACGCCTCGTTTCGTAATTCTTCGAGCTCCTCAAGTTGGAGTTTTCTCTCTTCTCCGGCCTGCTTCAAATCAAAGTTACACGCTCAGATAGCCCACCACGCTCTATGCTCCATTTCCACAGATAGATGGAACGACTTTCCATACACCAGATGATAGGGACTCATTCCAATAACTGTCTTATAGGCCGTACGGACGGCCTACAAGGCATCGGTGAGCTTCGTTGACCAGTCCTACCGGTTTGGTTGCACAGTTTTCTCGAGAATATTTTTGATTTGGCGATTACTTGTCTTGACTTGCCCGGCCGTTTGCGGATGGTAAGGGGTAGAAACCTTGTGCAAAACTCCATATGCTTTCAACACTCGCTCAAGTAGTTTGTTGTTGAAATGCTTGCCACCGTCGCTGATTAGCACCCTCGGAACTCCGAATCGGCTGAATATGTTGCTCCGAACAAACTTTACCAGTGTATCGCTATCATTTCTCCTTGCCGGGATTCCTTCTATCCACTTAGATAAGTACTCCACCGCGACCAATATGTATTCGTACTCGTAAGACTTTAGGAAGGGACCCATGAAGTCGATCCCCCAGACATCGAAGATCTCGATGGCCAAGTTATACGTCATGGGCATCTCATTCTGCTTTCTGATACTACCCGTTCGTTGGCATCGATTGCACCTTTGACAATGCTCGTGAGCATCCTTGAAAAGAGTAGGCCAATAGAGACCCGACTGGAGAACTTTGTAAGCGGTCTTTTTGCCACCGAAATGCCCTCCGACTAGATGATCATGGTAATGAGTCAATATCTCCTCTTTTTCCTCTTCCGAAATGCACCTCCTCAAAACACCATCCTTCCCGATTTTGAACATAAGAGGATCATCCCAATAATAACCTCGACACGTGGCAAGAAACCTCCTCCTCTCTTGATGAGACAGGTCCGGACGGAGCACCCCGCTAGCAAGGTAGTTAGCAATATCGGCGTACCATGGTTTGACGGACACACCGAAGAGGTTCTTGTGAGCTTGGTTTTCTCCGATAAGTGGGGACTCTTCCTCTTCATTCCCGACCTCCAAACGAGAGAGGTGGTCGGAGACTACGTTCTCGCACCCTTTTCTATCCCCGATCTCCATGTCGAACTCTTGAAGTAGAAGGATCCACCGGATTAGCCTCGACTTCGCTTGAGGCTTATTGAAAAGATGACGTAGTGCCGCATGATCGCTATGTATAATCACCCTCGACCCAACGATATATGATCGAAACTTCTCGAGCGAGTAAACCACGGCAAGTAGCTCTTTTTTTGTGGTTGTGTAATTTCTTTGAGCGTCATTAAGCATAAGACTTGTGTAGTAGACGACCCAGAGAAGTTTGTCGACTCGTTGCCCCAAGATGGCCCCCACTGCTTCGTTCGATGCATCGCACATTATTTCGAACGGGAGGGACCAATCCAGGGCTATCACCACGGGAGCAGTAGTCAGACTTTTCTTCAATGAATCAAACGCCACTAGACAAGTATCATCGAACACAAACGGAACGTCTGCGCTAAGAAAATGGCACAAGGGGCGGCTAAGCTTCGAGAAGTCCTTAATGAACCTCCTATAGAACCCCGCATGACCGAGGAAGCTTCGCAATCCCTTCACGTTGATCCATGGGGGAAGTTTCTCAATCACGTCAATCTTTGCCTTGTCGACCTCGATTCCTTTAGTCGTCACCACATGCCCCAAAACTATCCCACTTCTCACCATGAAGTGGCTTTTCTCCCAACTCAAGGTAAGGTGGTTCTCCACACATCTCTCCAAAACACTTGACAAATGATGAAGACACTCGTCAAAATTAGAGCCGTAGATAGAAAAATCGTCCATGAAAACCTCCATGTACTTGTCGAGCATGTCGGAGAAAATCGAGAGCATGCACCGTTGAAAGGTAGCGGGTGCATTGCACAAGCCGAAGGGCATGCGTCGGAAAGCGTATGTGCCGAAAGGGCACGTGAACGTCGTCTTGGATTGATCCTCCGGCGAGATAGCGATTTGGTAGTATCCTGACAATCTATTGAGAAAAAAATACGAATGATGCCCCGCGAGTTTGTCCAACATCTGGTCAATGAACGGGAGTGGGAAGTGGTCCTTCTTGGTGGCGGCGTTGAGCTTTCGGAAGTCTATACACATTCTCCAATCGGTGGTCGCACGGGTCGTCACACGCTCGCCCCGTTCATTCTCTATCACGGTTATTCCGCTCTTCTTCGGCACCATGTGGACTGGGCTCACCCATTCACTATCCCCGATCGGAAATATCAAACCTTCGGCTAAAAGTTTCAATATCTCACCCTTCATAACCTCCATCAAGTTTGGGTTCAGTCGTCGTTGGCACTCCCTCGATGGTTTCTCGTCCTTCGTTGCTCACCTCCCCGACGTCTAGTATAACAAAATCCACAGGCACGATGAGGCTTCCTACTTGTACCAAAACATCCTCGACCATGCCCTTCGGGTATCAGACTGATCGGTCGGCCAGTTGCAAACACATTCTCGTCTCCTTGAGGTCGCCCAACTCCAACTGTTTAAAGATAGAGTATGGCATCAAGTTTATTCCCGCACCGAGGTCTAGCATCCCTCAAGTCTCATTTCCGTTTCCGAGGGTAATCACTAGTGCAGAAACTGCATATCCAGAAGGGTAATTCTGCCTATCCAGAATGCCTTTCTGTACCTTCTGTAGTGACATAGTTCTGGATTGGCAGACAGTCCAGAACGCCTTTTTTTACCCTTCTGGATTGGCAGACTTTCTAGAAGGGTAAAAAAAACTGTTCTAGAAAAAAAAAATCTGTTCTACAATGGTACCTTCCTATACTTTATCCGCCATTTTCCAGATCGGTTTTTACAATTACCGTTCTGGAAAGTTGGACATTCCAGAACGGTATTTTAAACTACTGTTCTTGAAAAGTGTCCATTCCAGATCGGTATTTTAAAATACCATTCTGGACTGTTCAACTTTCCAGATCGTTATTTGAGAAAATCCGATCTGGAATGTACACCTGTCCAGATCGGTATTTTAAAATACCGTTCTGGACTGTTCAAATTTCCAAACTTTCAAGAACAGTATTTTCAAATACCGTTCTGGAAAGTATGATTTACCAGAACGGTATTTCCAAATACCGTTGTAGAAGGTATGATATACCAGAACGGTTTTTCAAAATACCGTTCTTGTAAGTTATACTTCCTGAAGGGTATTTGAAAATACCCTTCTTGAAAGTATGACTTACCAGATCCTTATTTTGAAATACCGTTCTGGAAAAGTATAACTTACCAGAACATATTTTTGAAAAACCGATCTGGAAAATACTTTCCAGAACAGTAAAATTTTGCATTTTAGAACATTCTGAATTGTTGAAAATACGCTTTCATCAAATGTAAAACATAAAAAAGAAAATACAATAACACCAAATCCTCATTGAAATCGTAATATTTATTAAATAAATAATTATTGATTTTACATCATCTAAGTTGTTGGTCCTCTATAATACATGGTTTATGAAACTTGTAATTAACACTAAAAATAAATAAATAATAAACACTCGGCAAGCTCAATAATTCTAATCTAAAAGGTATTATTATATCTCCAACCTTCTTGAGGACTTGAGCCGGTCTAGGAACTCCTTGAACTTGAGATTCCTCATGTTTTCAAAAGTGAAAACGTAGACCGAATCGTACTTCTAGAAGTCAATATCCTGGAAATCATGGATACCAAGTCGATCCAATCCAAATTTTCAGAATTTCACAAACATGGAGTATCTATCAACAGAGCTAGACTCTTCATATGAATATTTTGGGCATGAAAATTGCTCATTATTCTTAGCCCCAGTTGAACCTACAAAAACCATCAGAAAAGTAGAACAAAACAATCAATAAGACATGTTAAGATATCTTCTGGGATTCGAAATTGCACTACATGAGCAGGCCCCAGTCATGGTTCCACCTGGAAACCTTTTTTTTCTTTTTTTTTTCAATTAATGTTCGCACTAAGAGTGTGTTCTAGAGCATTTAAATCAG
Organism: Phtheirospermum japonicum; assembly: GCA_014905375.1. Taxonomy (NCBI): domain Eukaryota; kingdom Viridiplantae; phylum Streptophyta; class Magnoliopsida; order Lamiales; family Orobanchaceae; genus Phtheirospermum; species Phtheirospermum japonicum. Next base: position 419,873 of record BMAC01000009.1, on the reverse strand, counting down.
TGAATCAGTTTTCAGAAATTATGAAAGATAGGAACCAGGTTTTTTTTTTTAATTGGGAAAAAAATGGGTTTGACGTCTATGAGGCTAGCAGCCATAAGACATAGCATGTTCACATGCTCTGACTGCTCAATTAGTTTTTTTAACAGACTGGGACTATAATTCCATAATAGAGTTCTTATGGGGCCTTTAATGCTTTAAAAATAGGACCAAAATTGCATTTATGGGACTGCTTCTACAACGACCTCGATTCTGTGGGACTATAAGTGCAACTTTCTCATAAGAATTGATCGCCCTTTCTAGGTCCACATAGAGGGCAAGATGATATCYGTTGATAGCTAAAACTCAAACATATAGCATGGTGGGAGTATCTCTAGTGAATCCAGTTTCTAATTCAAAAAATATACTTTGCTGCATATGTAATCTACAAACTGAACAAGAGAATTAACGAAGAGGATGGGCACCGTGGATAGCGGAGATTGTGTGAATTCTTCATAGTCAAAATAACGAAATTGCTGTTCCGTCAACATTGCAATTCTCTACAGGCTTCACTGTAATGACCTCCCTCTGATTTTGACCTACAAAATGTGAAACAAATTCAGGATAATCAAAGACATTTACTGGTGTATAAATCAAAAAAGAATTAAACCATTGTTCGTAATACATATGCGCTCCTCATCACTCTGTATCACCATGCTTATTTTCAAATGTAAGTAAACAATACATCATTCTTAATCAGTGAAAAATTAAAAATCAAGTTTCTATATTGTATGATATATTCTGAAGAGACAACTAACCTGTTTCTTATCAAAATGCTTTGGTGGTTTATAGTGCATAACGATATCACATGAACCAATAAAACAGGAATAAGACATAATAATCTTACAACACGTAATCTAGCAGAAAGTGCATCCAACAGAAACATTCTTCCTGAGAGTGGTTCCCCAACTTCAGCTGCAACTTTAATAGCTTCTAGGGCTTGGAGACACCCGATAATGTCGGGAACTGTAGTTCAAATGCATAAATGAAAACACAAAGACGAAATGGAGCCAACTTCAATCTGTTCAAAACTACCCTAATTAGCCTTTGAACAAATTTCATATTTTTCAGTTGTGGCTCCTCTAGCATGCAAGAGGTTAACAGCCTATTAAATTTGAAAACATTGCTTTTGTAACATAAACCACAATACACCTTATTTTAGCCAAAATTGGAAGTTGGGCAAGAGACGTTTATTCACCACATATATAATTTATATTTTTGAAATGATTATTAAACCATCAGTAAAAGTGATACATGCTCTATACTTGTTATTTCATGAGTGCAGTAATCATAAATAACTAACCTGTTCTCCAGAACATACTTCAAGACCAACCCATGGCTTTTCCACAAACCCACCGGCTTCGATACCTGCAACAGAGGCCCAATCCCTGACATTCGAGTCCAACGCCCCTCTTTTCCTAGACCACTCAACACCCACATGTCCAAACAGTCAGCTCCGTCGAGAAAACGTTGTTCACCGAGGGCCCAACTAAATAGGACAAGGGAGTTGCCCTTACCAAAAACCTTAACTCCCAGTTTGTCAGTGTCCCTAATACCCGGTGGAAGTAGGGTACTCTGGAAGATCTCGTCGCGCACGTCGAACGACAACACAGCATACGTGGTATCACCACCATCCTGATCCCGCATTGCCACCCAGTGAAAAAATGACCCATCATTATTGTTTGTCTCGATCGGCTTCAAGGACCATGTGTCCTTGGGCACACCGCCCTCCAATTTCTTCCAAGTGTCCGTGTTCCGGGAGTAAACATTGACAACCATTCCAAGATTGAAAGTCGTTTCCTTAATATCTATATAAGATGACAATAGTAACACTTTGACATCTCTGTGAACAGGGTCGAAACCCAATCCAGCGCACCACGACTCTGTCGCAATCATTAGACGCTGCTGGAGACTTAGAGAGAGTCTTGGTTTGGCGGAGATAAGGATTGCATAGGGCCATTCCTTCCGTAAGATCCATTCCGTAGATACAGATCAAACCATTAACGGGTCCCACAATATCTGTCCAAACATCTGGATCGGAGCCTCTTCTTCTCCCGAGAATGCTAGCGCCAAAATCAGCATCGGATAGAGACGTGCACTACGTGCGGAATGCCGGGGCATGGAGCTAGTGCGTGCCCGATTAACTACGGGCAAACGAACGAGTTCGACGAGCAAGCATACGCGATCCAAGGATACCAAGCAAATCGGGGAGGTTTTCCAAGCAACAAACGATCCTTACGCCCCAAAATATAATCCCGGTTGGAGGAACCACCCTAACTTTAGGTGGAAGGAACCAACGAATACTCAAACTCCACCCGGACCCCCGATGGCACAACAAGCTCAACAAACGCGCCCCCAAGTCCCATATGCCGCTCGACCACCTTTTCCGCCTCATCAAGCACCGTTCCCGACTCCCCAAGACAATCCGATACCACGACAAACGAACCTCGAGTCCGTCTTAACCGAGCTAAGCAAACGGCTCTTGAGTTTGGAGACGCAAATGGGGCAAATAGCTACGGATGTCAACGAACTAAAATGGGCACGGGACAAGGACAAGCTACCAAGTCAACCGGCCCAAGCTCAAGCCGTGACCATTCTCCGAAGTGTCAAGGTGATAGACAACAAGGTCGCCCTACCCGACGACGGACCTTCAACAAGTGTTCAAGAAGATCGTGTTCTTCCAGATTCGAACGAGCCCGTAGCCGCTCCTAGCTCTCCCACATCCACTCTCTAGTGGTGAGGCGAAGGGGTCCCAGGCTGACGGGGGGTTACATAAGTCCGCCGGCACCGTACCGACCTCCGATTCCATATCCGAGCCGTATCCGACCGACAAAGCAGGACGACCAATTCCTCGAGCTATACAAGATGCTATCAAAGGTTAACATAAACCTTCCTTTGCTCGACATAATCCGAAATATTCCCGCTTACACGAAGTTTTTCAAGGAGCTCACATCCAAGAAACGACGATTCGAGGAGAATGAAAAGATATGCATCTCGAACGCGGCAAGCATTGCCTTTAGCAACTCTCTCCCACATAATGAAGGTGATCCGGGAAGCTTTTTTATCAAAATTTTATTTACCAATTTAAAATATTTTACAATTTAAGCAAGCAAACTCTTGACCAAAACACCAAATGAAATGAAATATTTATTTAAATCAATTTTAGGGCTTCTTCGGTTCTTCCCAATGTAAATTGGGGACTCTTGACCAAAACTCCAAATAATCACCAGAATATGAGGCTGGCGGCGGCTATCGTGTTCAAGGTCTTGTGCTCGCCACCTCACTCCATCCCCTTCCCTATCATAGCGCACCAGACGGCGATGAGAAGTGGAGCATTCAGGATATCCATGGCCTTTGCAGCAGCGGCGCCTCTTCTTGCGCATGTCTGATTTTGGCCGGCGTGAATTTTAGGTGGAGGTTGGAGGATTCCGGTGAATTGACTGGCGGAGATGGGCTGGCTAAAGACGGATTTCTACAGCCATGGTGCCTTCTTCGCATCTGAGAAAAGTTCGTTCATCGGATTGGGCCGGTGACTCCTCATCGCAACGACATCTGGGGTCCTCTTCTTCTTCTTCTCGACACAAAACTGGTACTCCGCCGGAGAGGAAAGCGACGCGGCGGCCATCAGGTTTCAGTCCATTCGCTCGCTGTATTTCTGCCCTCCACCTTCGTGTCTCCTTTTTGGTTTGAGGAAGGCGACCGGTCTGGGAGGGTTCTGCGCAGAGGTTGAGAGCATCGACAGAGCCGACCGGCAATGGCTGCGGAGGCCGTGAGGTGCTGGGCGGCGGTGATGTTGATTTTTTTGAGGGGGTATTTTGGTAGGGATAATTTGAAGCTATCTTCGTGTGGAGGCGACCGGCAAGTTTTCTACTGGGATGTGGTGAGTGGCTGTGTCATTTGGAAATTTCGTGGCCATGACAACTAACCCTAACTTTTTTTTTGAGCTGCTAGTTTGTTTTTGTTACACAATTTTATAATGCAAGAAATGTAAGGTTCGAGAGATTGAAGAAGTAAACCGACCAGCTGGGGTGGACAAGTGGAAGAACAAGTCAAGGAAACATGGAAAGGCAGGAAAAAAGAGTAGGCTGCAAAAATAGGTATACGGCTCGATTAGCCATTTTTCGCGGTGCTTTTAGTATGAATGTGATGTTAAGAGAGCTTATTTTGTTTAATTTTTAGTCTCCGGTGTCTTACTCGGTTTGGAGACTTGGAGTCGTTTGAACATTAACATGTAATGGTAAGACGAACTTAATTTGGATAAAGATTTTTGTGAAATATTTCTGTTGTGCTTTTAGTAAATATCACAATATATGAACTGAGATTGGTGAAGCTGGATTTGAAATCCATGATACTGGTTTATCAGTACTGAGATATATATTTCATAATTTCTTCATGATAATATTGCTCCGAGAACTAAATAATTTATGATTTGTATGTTGCTCTGATTCTGATGTTGGCGGGTCGGATGACTCGAGAGTTGGAAGGGACAAGAAGCGGTCTGAGAAGAAGAAGAGGAGGAGTCATCGCCATGAAGAGGACTAGTTTCTATAAAGGTCACTTTTTATCTGCCCTAAAGGCTGCATTGAAATAGCGCTGTTAAGTTTGCTTTATACTTTTTGTTATTGTATATTACCCGCATTTTTTGTGTGTAATGACATTCAGTTTCACAGAGAGATTAGAAAACTGTAGGGCAATTCTTTGATTAGTAAGCTTTGTTAGCTTTTGCATTCAATTTGGTTTAATTATTGTTAGAAAAGTTTCGGGGTTGCTTTTGTAATTAGAGAACTACCTCAAAATTTCCTGAAATTAGGTTTAGATATTCAGAGTGGCAGAGATTCAAATTTATAATTTCTTTTTCGCCACGAATTCGTCAATATAAACTTGAATTAAAGTACACTTCCAGTTTAGTAACCAGTTTCTTCACAATTTATAATCATTTATCTGTTGAAGTCTTGACATTATACTGATGTTTGGAAGTCTTTTCTTCCCCCTTTGATTGTTCTCTTTAAATCTTTTCAATTTCGTCCAATAGATATAAGGATGGCAGCCCAGCAACAACAACTATTACCAGGCGACCTCATAACAGAAATACTATCACATTTGC
>BMAC01000009.1:398852-414383 GCA_014905375.1 Phtheirospermum japonicum | reverse complement strand
GAGCTCGGATGTTGCTTGGTGAGAGAGGCTATTTGATTTTCTAGCTCGGCAATCTTACGGGCCCACTCGGGCCCCTCTTTTGTCGAGACCTCTTTCACGTGCTCCTTTCGTTGCAAAATACTCATGTGAAGATCGGCGTCGGCCATGTTAACAAAGATGTCGTATAGTTCTCTCGTCGAGCGGCCGACCAAGTTCCCGCCAGCTGCATTGTTCACCATGCGTTTTGATGCGAACGCCAATCCGTTATAGAAGAACTGATTCAACAAGTCGCCGGTAAACCGATGGAGTGGGAATTTAGTAAGGTATCCTTTGAATCGCTCCCATGCCTTGAAAGAAAGTTTCGTCGCTCGCTTGTCGGAACGAGGCAATCTTAGCTCTAAAGTCGCCGTCTTCTCTTAAGAATAGTATTCCTCCATGAATCGTTTGGTGACCATATCCCAATTGGTAAGAGATTCGGACGACAATGTCATGAGACAATCAACGGCCTTGTCCTTCATCGTGTACGGGAAACATCTCATCTTGATTTGGTCGATATGAATTCCTTGGCGCGGAAAGCTCGACACCGTATAGGAAAAGATACGTAGGAATTGCATAGCGTCTTCTTGCGGTAAGCCGTGGAACGTGGGTAGCCGGTTTAGGTCTATCGGTCGCAAATCATATTCGAGAGCCTCGGGGCTCAATCRAATACAAGAGGAGAAGTCGCCCATGTACGGCCTCGACACCTCCTTGATACTATAGGTAGGACCCCCGTCGGGGGTGGCGAAAGGGTGACCTCCGATATCACGAACGGCATACGGGTTTTCATTGACGGGGGATGCTCGTGGAAAATCTTGAGGTATCGGGTTTTGGAATTGAGGCACGGGCCCGGCAGGATGCTGGAATCGTGGCTCGTGCCCGTGGGGGGCGTAGTGTGGACCTTTATGAAATTGCCTCGGAACTTGGAACGGCGGTTGATATTGGTACGGTGGCCCTTCGATGATCGGGCCTTGCTAGGGCGTACCGTGAAATTGAGAATTCGAACTTTGGGGGTCTTGGTTCGCAAAACCATTTCCCCCTTGGTCGAATGTCATCGCATAGATGGGTTATGGGTCTTGAAGAGCCGCGGCTTGAGGTGCCGGCGTGGGGCCGGTCGATAGTGGCGGGTGCGGAACCCCTTGGTTGTCGTGGGCAGGGGCAGGAGGCGTCGGGTTTTCGACCGGAGTGGCCATAGTTGGGTCTTCTATCACTGGTGATAATAAGGGAGGCAACGGGACGTCGGACGTGTCTCGCCTAATTGCGGCTCATGCGTCTTGTCGCAACCTCTCGGGGTTCGGCAAGAATGGAATCAACTCCTGTCTGAGCGATCGCCGACCTTGCATACACAACAACAACAAAAGATCACGCGTATCGAATGTAAAATAATTGACTAACTACTATTTACAATAACAATAAGAGTAATTAAGAACGCCATTGGCCTTAATCCATCCCCGGCAACGGCGCCAAATTTTTTATCGATGAATCCTCGACGCGCTATTTTCGGAATCCGTCTCCGCAAGAGTACGGAGCCGGTTGTAGGGCGGCGAGTTCTTCCCGAGTCGTGTCTCTCGAGGATGGATGTTATCGGCTTGTCGGTTTCTTAATTGCTTTTATCGTCGGTTGCGACTAAACTATTCTAAACTAGGAAAGCGATAGTCATTGATTCGGTTTTGGTTTTTATAGCTAAACTTTAAATTGAAATAGAAGTTTGGAAAACATTAAAATGTGAAAAGGAAATTAAAGATTATTTTAAAACGATTAATCTAAACTAATTAACTAAGAAAGCTCATAATTTAAATTAGGGAAATGGAGGAAAAATTAAAGTCAAGCTTATTTGAAAAAGTTAATATTAATTTAACAAAAACCAAAGTTAAAAAAAAAAAGAAGATTATATAAAACTTATAAAAACTTAGGAATTGATCTAATTAACTTAACAACTTAAAAGCATAAGTTCAAAAGCTAGAAAGGTGAAAGATGAAAATAAGAGTTTTGATGATCAAATTAACAACTAAACTACGATCAAACATCAACACAAAATTAAAAGAAATAACAAGGAAATAAAACTATATTAATGGAAAGAGTTTACCAAACTAAGGATTCCACAAAAGCTTAAAAGGAAAAGCTTGGAAGCTTGACAATGGAAATCTGAAACTTGAAGGATATGTGCTTCCACAATTTAGCTAATGAAGATCAAACCCTAAACTAAAATTAAAACTAATTAACTAACTAATTTCTAGGATTTTTTAATTGATCAAAATGAAAAGGAAAAATATGAAGATTGTTGAAGGAGCTTCCTTGGAGAAGAACGGGCCCTCAGCTACAAGTTGTCTCTAAATGAAAAGACGTTGCCTTGGTTTATACATTCGTAGGGGCAAAATCGTCCAAAAATAGTAAAAATTCTGCTTTTCAGTCGATCGACTGAAAAGGCAGTCGATCGACTGGCAGTCGATCGGTCAAGTCGGCAGTCGATCGACTGCTCTGTCCAAAATGGCAAAAGTCCCTGGAATCTAGTTGATTTTGGAGTTCCAGTCGATCGACTGAACTTCCAGTCGGTCGATTGGATTTCTGCACCCGGCTCGATTTCTCTTTCTTTTCTCGTCCGCCGGTTTATCGAACCTCGTCCGTTGCACTTCCTTGCTTGTCCGTCCATTCCCGAGTTGAGTATAAAGGATCCCAAATGAGCGTTTGCCCCGCTTGGACGTCCTACGGCCAAGAGAAAACCGAAATAGTGAAAAACTACGAAAACTAATAATAAAACGTACAAAAATACAAAAACCTAGAAATAATGAAAAATGTCCAACTCGACTCCTAAAACACCTAAAATCAATAAAAACACACGCAACGTGATACAAAAATTGTAGGAAAAATATGTACAAAAACGTGCAAATCAACCGTCTTAATTTAAAGTAGTTATTATTTTATTGGACTTATTGGTAATATTTAGATTTCATTCTAAAGCATTGAATGTACTTGGGTTTATTTACCATATATTTACATACAAGGTTCAAGAGTAAACTATTAAGATATAATGTAACATATCTAGCAAATAATGTAATATATTAGAATGATAAGTATTTCGTTTAAATATCTCTAAAGAATGTGAGAATTTGTCGAGTAATAGACAATATTATTCACTGAATTGATATTTATATGTGACAAAGTCTTGATGCCTAGTAGCACATTGATTAAAGTCATAAAAGCTTAGCATGGACCATGAGCAAAACGAACCTTGTTACGTTTGATGGTATTCATGTTGATGATTCTCATTAAGAAATACATTATGAGAATGGAACTATGCCTTCAATTTATGTGAAAGAAAGCATGTTTTAGAGTCAATCTAGTAATTCTACTTTACTATTTCTTGATTATTGAGTCATAAGATATGACCAAAAAAGAATTTTTGGACACTGACTCATTCAAGTTTTGACACGACTGGCATGGATTCTTTGGTTGTCGTGATATGATGGTCTATAATATAAGAAATTAACATGGACATCTTTCATTTTGAGTGGAAAACAAAATGAGATAGAAATCTGATGCAAAGTTTAATATCGAACTAATGTTGTTCAACTACAGCTATTACATTCTAAAGTATTAGGAGCACTACATACATTCATATCTCAAAGATACATTACTCATTTTTTCAAAACTTGTTCATAAGCAAAATTGTGTGATTGAGACCTGCTTATGTTAAAGATACAAAGTATAATATTCCATTCTGATAATTGATAATTGGTGATACACGTGGACATAACCATTCTAAATGCGGATTATTCAAGTATTTTATAGTTTTGATCGATGTTTCGGCACGTATTGTCCATAAAAATGTTGCATTTGCAAAACTTCTAGCACATTTAGTATGATTGAGGACTCACAACCCTTATATAACACCTAAGCTCATAATACTAAAGAGTTTACATCAAAATTATTCGATGTCTATTGCATTTTAATCAAGATTGATGTAATGCATCTTGTACCCTAATGTGCATATATAATAAGGACTCAAAGAAGAAACCGTCGAAAATAATATAGATGGTGACTAAGATAATATTTATGCGCACTCATATATTTATATCTGCACGGGGTTATGCAATATTGCACGCAACTCTTACTTATTTGTTTATGAACCCCTGCTAACCAGATATTTTGCGAACCAGTTTGTAACTGGATATAAGCATGATAATTCATATCTACACATATTTAATTAAGCAGTATATGTGCCTATTGCGCCCCCATAACGCATCCATATGGGTTTCTAAAGACAATTAAGTATTTATGTTGGATATGAATCTCCAACAATCACCCGCTATTTGAAACCTTTGAGAGACGATCTCTTTATCGCTAAATTAGCGAATTTGTCACTCAAATGAGACAATCTTCCTGTCGTTATGGGAGATAAGAAAAAGTATTTTCTAATAGAACGACAGGAATAGTTTCATACTATGTCTCATTATGATCCCCGCATTTCACAATGTAACATGAAAGTAAAGTAAAGTGAACAATTGATCTTCAAAGTATAGAAGACTTAATTTCTAAAGTGACGAGATCATATATATATACCAGCTGCAAATGTGTCTGCAATGTTAAAAGTCCCTATAGAGGGCACAATGTCGTAGATTAAGACATTACAGCCATACTTAGTGGAGGTGTGGTTGAGGTCGTGACTCCCAAAAGGAACAGGGAGAGGTCATTTGGTTTGATCAATACTCGCCCAAGGAATAAGAGGACATGTAAGGCACAACTTTAATTGATCATCAATGAAGATAATTCCTCTCATGAGATTATCTCTTGTTATACTTATGTCCATGAATCATTACTAAAGGACACTCCGATGTTTAATATGATTCCAGAGAAGAAAGAATCCCAATGTACTATGAGAGTTTATATAAGTTGATGGAAAGATTTTCCACACACATTGATGATATGTACATTGTTGCTCAAGGAATATAGAGCATGATGGCATTGAACCACGCTCTATTGAAATGTCAACAAAGAGCAAATTGGCCTAATTCTAAAGAATCAATCCAGGTAGAATTGAATTCACTGACAACAATACAGATATTTGGTTTGGTAGTGCTAACCTCACCAAGTGTAAAACCTGTAGTACATAATCAAAGTTTTGTCAGAAAGCGGAATGGGAAAAATAAAGCCATGAGATGCAAATCCACACTTGAAGCACAAAGTTTCTCATAATGCACTGGAATTGACTATGAGGATATGTACTCTCTCATAATTGATGTTATAATTCCAAAGAACTGAGAATGCAACTTATACTTGCATCATATCTCTATGGGGATCATGATTTAGAGATATATATATACGAAAGTGCTTACTGGACTTTCATTGCCAAGGCAAGTGACTCTAAGCCACGGAGTGCATTTGCAATTAAATTAAAATACTAACTTTATGGATTGAAACAATCCAAATGGATGTGGTATAACTGTCTAAGTAACTTCTTGATTGGTAAAAAACAATATGTGCCCTTGCGTATTTATAAATAAAATAAGTTTCAAATTTTCAATTGTGATTGTATATGTCGATGAAAGGAACATAATATACACTCTTAATGAAATAAGATATATCGCTAGTTATTTGAAGTTTTAATTTGAGATAATGCATCATGGGAAAACTTGGTCATGTTAAGGCTTTAAACTAAAACCGAGTTTGTGGAATACTAAATTCTACAGTTTGCATATATCCAAAAGATGATCAGGCAACTAAATATGGATAAGTGCAATATGTTAGCACTTCTACGATTGGTCAAACAAAAGATATAAGGAAATATCAATTTCGTCAATGGAATGACGAAGAACGGGTGGGAGCTGAAATTCTCTACCTACGTACAATATGCGCATTATTGTACCATTACTAATACACTTGACCAAAAATTACTTTCTCAAAATTGTTATCTTGATTTAACTCAAGAAAGCGCAATGTCACTGTAATTGAATCAAAATGTAATTTGATACATAAAAGAAGCCATTGACGTGAGTTTATTTTTCCCATTCATAAATATAATTGGGACTGCAGATGGTCTTGTAATCCTTATAGAAAATGTTGAGTTTACTTCCTATTGTGAAACACAAAATACTATCGTTGATGTTGGTTACTCATTCGACCCATGTAAAGAGATCATTATCATACATGTAGTAGTTCCTGAGTATCTACGATAAATGTTATGATCATTCATATATCTGATGATAGTGGCTTGAACTCTGTCACCGAAGAAAATGTGATAATACGAGTAATATCACCACAACTCTTCTACATCCAACAACTATGCACTTTTTCAAGAATCAAGTAAATTGAGGAAGTGGAGACTTTCAAGATTCTCTTGATAGATGTACATATCAGAGAGAGATGTAGACTTTAGGGGAAGTCTCAACATAGGTGTGTTGTACTCTTTTTCTTTAGACCAAGCTTTATTTTTCCCATTGAGTTCTGTTACTTGGCAAGGTTTTAACGAGGCAACAATGAAATACCATTTTACCCTTTGACTTGGAACAAGGGGGAGTGTTGAAGGAAAAACATAATTAGTGTGCCTTCGTCAATAAGTAACTAATGAAGGATAATTTAAGTATTTGTTATCTTTATGTATTATGGAAACATGTAATTAATACCCTATATAAAGGGAGTCTTTGATGAATAAGAGAATCCTAACTTCTACCGTCTTCATCGTCTCTTTCTATTTTTTTCTTTTATACTTTTCCTTTTACATTGGCCTAATTTTTTGGCAAAGAAAAGATCTCGTCGAAAAATTCTCCAGCCAATGATGGCCGGCGGCGGCAATAAGGACAGGCGGTAACCACCGTACTGCCAAATATATTATTATTATTATTATTTATTTTTTTCATATCAACCCTATTTGTTAATGCTGTTGGCACCTAACTTATGTTTCAACAACATATTCATTCAAATTACAAGTGGTAATATGTGGTTTATTCCAAATCTGATGTGGCATCCTCATATTATTTGTCTTAAAAAACTTCCTTTTTCGGTTTTTTTACTAGGTATAAAATAATATTTTTTTTTAATTTCTTTTTCTTCCTTGAGAAGCTAGGGTTTTGTTCTCTCTCGCTCGCCTCTAATCTCACAAATCTGTTCTGTCTCTCTCCCTATTTCTCACTCGATATTCTTCGTAGGAACTCCAGGACCAAGTGAAAAACTTGATTGGAAAGACCATTATACTCGAGGGCAATTTGGATCTTAAGCCCAAGAATTTTTTTTCGATCTTCTCATATTAAAAAAATAGGAAAAAAAATTGTTTCAATTCGGTTTTCTGTAGTTTGGATTTGACCACAATCATCCTCTTCTATATGTGTTCTTATTTTATTTTGATTGGGTTTTCTGCAATTTGGATTTGACCGCAAAACAAATAAAGACTAAAATATTTTTCCAATTTTGTTCTTTTCCCCTACTTCGGCCTGCGTTTGTTCTACCTTGGTTTACATGCCGGCGTCGAATTGGTGAGGATGAATTCTGTCAAAATAAACTTCCCATTGATGGATCATTCATTAAGGTCATTTCAAAGAGAAATCAATTTGTTGTAATTTTCAGATTTATGAAAAATAGTAATTAACTATTCGCTATTTTTTGGTTTTTTCTTTTGTGAATTTTCGGAGGCCCTCAATTTTTTGACTATCTACACAAGTATAATTTTCAAGAACAGTCAATTCACTTTCTCATCTTTATTTTTCTAAGTTAATTAATAACTAAAAAAGGGTTTTAATAATATATCATATGTAAACTTGTGGTGACCTTATAATTTTACCTGATTATGATGCCCAAAGGAAGGATAAACTTGAAGGTGAAGATGTTGGTGAAGAGGTTCAATGTGAATTTGTAGAGTTTAAACTTGGGAAAATAGGTACTATTTTTGTAAGATTCCCATTATCTGACATAGCTTCTGTATTCAATCTCAAGCTCATTAATTATTGATTTGCAACGTTTACTTTGTTCTTCAAATCATGCATATGAACCTTTGGCCATCTCCGTATTGGTTATCTGCGATTTTGTAGCCTCTTCCTTTTATCCTTTGCTTTTTAAATGATGTTGTTCGATGCCACTTTTAGCACGATGGCATTTGTAGACTTCTTCAAATGTTTATTGTGGCAAGTTCATTGTGTTGTGTGTTAGAAAATATATTTCTTGAGGGTCTGATGTTGAAGCTTTATCAGTTTGAAAGAAATGAAGTCAAATCTGAAACTTCATTTAAGATTAACCAGGGCAACCATATTAACTGTCATGCATGACCTTAGTGAGAGACTCAAAGCCTTTCATTGCTGGCTCTATGATGCTTCAATTCATTACATTGTTTAGTGGAAGTCTTGGGCTATTCATTTAAAGATATAAAGATAAGTTCTAAAAATATTTTTGACTAACTCGCACTTGACAAATGATGCATACATCTATTTTATCTGTGGATCACTTGAAGTGTCATGGTTCATAGGTCTAAAAAATCAGCTTTTCAGGAATTTTCAATTGGTAAACGATTTCATGATATTGATTCATGGCAAAAGTACATGCATGAAGATGATAATTAAATAAATTTAAAATGAATTTTAAGATATGCTTTAGTTAATGTAATAATGGTAAGCCTAAAACTCTTAAAGAGCAGTTGAACAAACATGTCATTGGTAATTTTTACATGTGTTTATTATATAAGACTGTTATTTGGCAATATATATAGTTTACCTTATCTTTTGAATTATATAAGAATTAATCTTACGACTGAGACTTTTTTCTCTTTGGTGATTACTTTTTATTTTTGAAAGTTTATGTTTGATGTTTTTATCTGTCTTTTTAAGGTTATTAAGGTGTACTCAATTTTTAATGTCCTAATTACTATTGTAGATTACAAACGAGTTAAGTCAGAGGCATTGATTGATTGTTATGCGAAAGCAAAGCATGGATAAGGAAGAAGAAGCCGAGGAGGACAAGAGCCCTAATAAGGACAAACAAACTGAAGGTTCATTTTATTGTTGCTCCGACTTGGTATGACTATTCATTTAGCAAAAATTTTGTATCTATGTAGTTTCTAATATAATCGGAAATTTCTTTTATTTCCATATTACATATTCTTCATTTGAGTAATTATAAATTTTCAAAGAATTATTTTGGATTACGATTGATTTTGAATTTTTTCCGATCTTTGACTTTGGATTCTCGATATTTAATTTATCAATTTTCATTTGATATAATTATCGATACAAAAATTACCTGAGCATTTTAATTTTGATTTTATGTGTTAATTGATTGGTCCTTTTCCCATGGCACTAATTCTACATTTTTTAATTGTTTAAAATGAAGAATCCGCCTCTGTGATTTTTTCCATTTAGTTTATGCTGCCATTTTCCATATAGGTCGGCTGATTTGCTCGATATATAAACCTTATTTATCCATTTCGTCGATTTTTGTGCGTATTATGTGATTGAACATGAATGCAATGATTGCCAGGATTTATGAGCTTATGACAAAGGAGGCGGGATTCATTATTGTGAGTGAGAAAGTGTTTCATATGTATGATCTCAAATCGAGATGTCCAACATTCGAGTAAGGATAAGTTGATTGAAGCATTGTCGTGCATCCATTTATTGGGTAAGTGAAGTGTGAGTGTTAAACAAAGTTGTTATAAGTGATTTTGATATAGGGTTTTTTGTATACAACAACATATGTTAAAAATATTGTATTTTGATCAAATATGACAACAATGTACATGTTTATTTTATATTATAAATCTTACGGTGGATTAATGGTGTTTTTTTTTCTTTAGAAATTTGTTAATTTCTTTTGATTCTTTTGTTAATTTCTTAACGTGTTTGGGTCACTTGTACATAAAGCATGGAGAACTTAAATCCGGTTACATATTCAGTTGAAAATCACTTTTGATTCTTTTGTTAATTTCTTAACGTGTTTGGGTCACTTGTACATAAAGCATGGAGAACTTAAATCCGGTTACATATTCAGTTGAAAATCATGGAAAATCATATTCAGTTGAAAATCATGGAGAATTCGGCTACAAAAAGCAATCCGAACTTAAGATTCGGTATGTTTTATTTCATCTGTGTATTGTTGTGTAGTCAATCTGATTTATTTTACCAGTCTTTATTGTTTAGTTTCAATATGTTTTTGTATAATTTGTATCGATATTTAATCACCAGTGTGAAATTTCACGTACCCTTTAGTTTCTTATTCTGCTATAATCTTCAGGTACGACTAATTTTTTATTCTTCTTTTTTTTGTTCAAGAATTAAATTGTTTCAGTTTTTGTGTTTGTTTTTAATTACTGTTTTCGCTCATTTTGTTTGGCAGGGAATGATTTGAATATATTTTCTTTCACAAATTTTAGTTAGGCATTTGGAATGAGTAACTTTTGAAGGAGAACCTATTATAGTTTACAACAAATTCGGCTGAAAAACGTGGATAATTCGGATACAAAAGCAATCCAAACTTGGAATTTCACTGTCTTCTTCTGTTGTCATCTCCAGGTACTACTATTTCTTTTCTTCTTCTTTTTTATTTTTGTTTTTGAGTTCAACAAAGAAACTGTTTCAGTTTCTATGTTTATTTGTGTTTAGCAGGGAATGATTTGCATAAATTTATTTTTTTTAAATGTTTTGTTAGGTGTTTGGAATGAGTAAAATTTGAAGGAGTCGTTGGTTGTTTTTATTGTTCGAAGTAAAGATAACGAGTACATGCCTAGAATTTTTTTATCGGATAATGCGTTTTTTTGTAATTGGAAGTTCATGTGATATTTCGAATGAGATTTGGTGCTGTAATATTAATTACCTATATTTGATATTAGACTTGCATTTATGTAGGAAAATTATCCCCTTAGTTCATGTTTTATGTGTTAATTGAGTATTTAATGTGATCTTACATGCTTTAGTGTTTGAAATTGGAGAAATGGAATGTAGGAAGTGTATTGACGAAAGGGCGATAAATATATTTTAAATGTTAAAACTCACACCTTAAAGGTACAAAGCTAAAATTAGAATCTGATATAAGAGATTCACTGGCCTAAGGTTATTATTGGGATGATTTGCATAAGTTTTTTTGATATGATTTCTAATAGTAATTTTTTTTTTCATGAATTTGGTTTAGTTTAACCACAGAAACTTATGCGGTTCTGTTGATTAAACATTCATTTTTTTACTTATTCCTGAATATGAAGGAAAATAATACGAGTGTTATGAACAATAATTTTGAGGTACGATAAGGAATCCTCATAGGAGTGGGAACTCTGTATTTGTACGTTATATGCCTTTCAATGTTGGCAACAAATGATTGTATTATTCTTGATCTATTTTATTTCATAATTGCTTTTTTTTCTTTTCCTTTTTTGTATTTCGTTGTTGATATTTTATCTGATGCAAACATGTATGTCAAACAGCGGGCCTGGTACTGGGCGTCACGGCAGTGCTGGGCCTGCCGCTGCAAGGACAGCTCACGCCGTCGCTGTTGGTCGGAGATCACCGCCCATTTGAATGGGCAGCGAAGATTGTGTGGCGCCATCACTACAAACTGCAAAACAAACTACTCAAAGGTTCTTGGTTTTAGTTGAAAGAGAATAGATGCGTATGGCTAAGAAGGGCAAGCTCGACCATTAGTCATTGGAAAAATATAATTGAAAAAAAAATACTTGACTTCTCCAGGAGGCCATTTGCAAATAGTCGGGGGAAATGAAACTCCGAGCACCTTAATTGAGTGGTTATGATGATGCGGTGAACCATATGAGTTATTTTTAAAGTAAAATAACAGGAAGAAACTGGGTATTTTACATGGTATAATTCATGCGAGTTAGTTCTAAGTAGCTATGTTATTCAACAAAATTTGACAGAAGTAGTATAACGTGATGAAAATCCATGGCTTTCATTCGTATTCTGCGATTTCAAATTTAAATTGATTGTTGAGTCTGTTGTAAATGTGGGTGATTGTTGTGTGTTCGCCAAGATATACTCTTTGAATATTTTTAAAGGTCTTGGTTGAGAAAGCATGGTATGCTCTTATATGTTTAACTAAGAGTTTACTGTGTTTTTCTCATGCTAATAGTGAAGTGTTGTTGTGAGTGTATATTTCAAGGTCAAATATCACTTAATATTGAATTTTTAAGATTAGCAGTACAAAACTTCTATGTATGCATCAATATATGTCCCTAACTAATTTCTAGCATCGTTCGAGTAAAGATCACGAAAATTATTTATTACCAAGAACGATATAATTATAAATAGAATAAATAATGTTACATTTTATTTTTTTCAATTTTATTTTATGTATTCTATTAATATAACTCTTTTGAAATCACGTGTAATATTTAGGTTGTAATACATATAAATAATACTATATTTTTAATTCATTTTGTATTTTGTATTCTTAATTATTGTTTTTAATGGAACTCCTAATTATATTATGATTACCTTGATTGTAAAAATAACTTTAATAAAATTTATTTTTAAATTTTAAATAAATCTAAATAAGTTATGAAAATATATAAATTAAAAATTATTTTATATATAATTTTATACACACTTAAGAATTTTCTAACAAACGTAATCTAAGCATGTGAACTAATTTTATTCGGCACAATCCACATCACATATAAAATCACATGTTGGGTTCAACCAATTGATATTATGTCAAAATAGTGATGATATTTTTATGAGATACAGGTACATATTGATATTATAATATAAAGTCAAAAATAGTTTATATTTTAATTCTTAGAATATTTATTTTATTAATCTTTCACCAATGAGATACGACACGAGTTGAAAAAATTATATTAAAAAAATGACGCATATCAATTCGCATATTGATAGTTAAGAGTCTAAAAGAATTGAAATTGTTTGTCGGGGAATGACATTATTGTATTTCGTATTTATTAATTCAAATTATCAAACTGATAATTTTTCTTTCAAAATCGACGTGGGTCTAAAAATTATTCCAATTTGTTAATGTTCAGATATATTTAGCTGCTCTTCTTGATCGGCCAAAAGTAATCATTTGGGATGAAACACCAATTATGAGTACATTTGGTTTGAAACTTTATATAAAAGTTTGAAATTTATTGCACCTGAAGAAAGAAATGACTTCCCAATTTTCGGTAAGGTTATAGTTCTAGGTGGAGACTTTCGTCAAATTCTTTCTGTTGTACCAAAGGTTAGTCGAGAAGATATTGTCTATGCCAGTATATGTTCATCTAGATTATGGGAACACTGTAAGATTCTTTAATTGACGAAGAATATGAGGTTAAATGTCGGACAGTCAATGTCAACATCTGTTGAATGTAAAATTAAGGATGTTAAGGATTTTATTCTTGGGAATAATTCCTTATTTAGTTATTTGCCTTTCTTAGGCCCAAAATATATTAGGGAACTAAAATTAGGACTCTAGATTTGTTTCCTAATTTGTATACAAGACTTTAATTATTCCTAGATTGTGTTTAGGATTTGGTTTTAGAATTCTACCAATTTTAGGACTCTAAGACTCTTCTATTTAAGACAAGACAAAGCCAAGAGAAGAGGACACCTTCAATATTCTTACATTCACAATCTTTCGAGAAGGACACTTTTTATCGACGGGATTTCTGGAAGAAAGAAAGAGACCGAGACACACGACGCACGGCAAAGCAAGGAAGGAAGAACACGACATACTACTTGGAGCCAACGATCGTGATAAACAAGATCTTTGAAGTTGCGTGACCGACGAAGAAGATCTTGTCATTCCGGCAACAAGTATTTAGTATCAAGTTTCTTGATATTTAGTTTTCATATATTACTTTATATTTTGTATTGAACTTAAAAAGAAAGTAATATAGTTTTCGGGTTTGTACACCCAAGTTCACAAGTATTTACTTGTGAACTGAATTTGTTAAATCGTGTTCTCGTATTTTTAATTTCCGCTGCATAAGTTTAAATTTACTCTGGTCGATGTTGTTAACTGATGTTGGTAACATTGATTAACAACATCTTGAATTTGAGAATTATTCGTATATCCATAGACCTTCTAATCTTACAATTGGCATCTAGAGCGGGTTACTTAACCTTTTAAGTATTGATCCTTTTTTATCTAGGTACTATGGATACTCCGAGGAAGAAGAGCATGGTTGCTACAGAGGATGTTAATGATTACGAGTCAACTGAACCTGATCCATCCTTATTTACCCATGTTGTATGGGACGACGATGTCCATGTTAGTTTGCTTGCAGACAACATCATGTGCCTGAATGCCGAGATCACTGATTATCAAGAGGAATACGAGCAGCTGAGTATTGACCACCAGAAAATGTTTGTCAGTTGGAGTAAACAGGTACTCAAGGCCAAAGATCTCGCAAAGGAAGTAGAAAAGCTAACAAAAGAAAAGGATGATCAGCTTGACATAATTGTTCGCTTGGAAACGTCGCTCACCAAGAAGGATGTTGAGTTAGAAAAGGTGAAAACCGAGTTGAAGGAGGCCCAAGAAACCATCTCAAATCTCAACAAAGGCAAGACCAAGGTGGATGAGATTCTAGAATCGTGTATCCCAAATTGTTCAAAACATGGGATTGGATACAAGCATGTTCAAAAGCCAAATTCAAGTCAAAAGGTGAAGTCGACCAAACGCCACAAGAGAAGAAGAAGAAGACAATACGTGTGCCATCACTGTGGTGAACCAGGTCACATACGACCATACTGCTGGAAGCTTGTTGGCAAGAAAACTCATTTTAAAAGGTCGAAGCTGACTGCTGAATCCAATGTTGGTTTCCGTCATACCAACATCAATAACAATGTTGGTAACCGCGCTAACAACATCAATACCAACACCAGATTCAAACAAGTGTGGGTCAAGAAAAATAACATTAAATGGAATATGATCCATACCTCTCTGAAAGTCACATGTCCCTGGAGCTTGGTATTTCGATAGTGGATTCTCAAAGCATATGACAGGCTCAGAAGAACTACTTTCCAACATAGTCAGATTTCGAGGTGGAAAGGTAAAATATTGTGGAGGCGCAAATGGTCAAATCATTGGCCAAGGAACTCTCCGTGTTCCAGGTGTCGTAACTCTGAAGATTGTGTTGTTGGTAGAAGGACTTACTGCAAATTTGATCAGCATAAGTCAATTGTGCGACGGAGGCTTTAGTGTCAAATTCAATCGTGCAAAGTGTGAAGTGTACAAGGAGAATGGGCCATGCATTCTCACTGGTAAGAGAACTTCTGATAATTGTTACCAAATCCAAAGTGATGCTCTTTGCAGGTTATCTCAATTGAGTGATGCCGAGGTGTGGCATCAAAAGCTCGGACATGTCAGTTATAAGATGATGGAAAGTTTGGTCAAAAAGGATGCTGTGATTAGACTACCTAAGCTCAACACAAAAAACATTCCAGTTTGCGAGGCATGCCAGAAAGGTAAGAAAGTCAGGGTGCCACATCCAATAGTACAAAGTCTCACTACCTCATATTGTTTCGAACTCCTTCATATGGGCCTTTTGGGACCACTTGAAGTTGAGAGCCTTGGTGGTAAAAGGTATGTTCTTGT
>BMAC01000009.1:368421-395812 GCA_014905375.1 Phtheirospermum japonicum | reverse complement strand
TAGAAGACGCTGGTTCGTATTTGTTTGTTTTCAACATTGGATACTTCATTTAGGGGGAGTTTCTAATGTTGGAGGAGTTTTTACTCTTTTGATTATTTTCATGCGTCTTGGGTATTTTGTCCAGAAAGGCAAAAGGGAGAGATTGTTAAGGATTTTATTCTTGGGAATAATTCCTTATTTAGTTATTTGCCTTTCTTAGGCCCAAAATATATTAGGGAACTAAAATTAGGACTCTAGATTTGTTTCCTAGTTTGTATACAAGACTTTAATTATTCCTAGATTGTGTTTAGGATTTGGTTTTAGGAWTCTACCAATTTTAGGACTCTAGGACTCTTCTATTTAAGACAAGACAAAGCCAAGAGAAGAGSACACCTTCAATATTCTTACATTCACAATCTTTCGAGAAGGACACTTTTTATCGATGGGATTTTTGGAAGAAAGAAAGAGACCGAGACACACGACGCACGGCAAAGCAATGAAGGAAGAACACGACATACTACTTGGAGCCAACGATCGTGATAAACAAGATCTTTGAAGTTGCGTGACCGACGAAGAAGATCTTGTCATTCCGGCAACAAGTATTTAGTATCAAGTTTCTTGATATTTAGTTTTCATATATTACTTTATATTTTGTATTGAACTTAAAAAGAAAGTAATATAGTTTTCGGGTTTGTACACCCAAGTTCACAAGTATTTACTTGTGAACTGAATTTGTTAAATCATGTTCTCGTATTTTAATTTCCACTGCATAAGTTTAAATTTACTCTGGTCGATGTTGTTAACTGATGTTGGTAACATTGATTAACAACATCGTGAATTTGAGAATTATTCGTATATCCATAGACCTTCTAATCTTACAAAGGATTTCTCGGATTGGATACCCAGAATTGGTGATGGCAAAATTGGTACAGAAGTGGATGGTCAGACTTTAATTGATATACCTGACGATATACTTCTTCAATCTTCAGTTGATCATGTTGCCGCTATTGTTGAGAGCACTTATCCATCTATTTTACAGAACTTTTCCAATCACTCATTTTTCGAAGAAAGAACTATTCTTGCTCCAACTAATAATATTGTTGAAACTGTAATAAAGACGTGATGTCAATACTTTCAGGCGGTTGAAAGAGTATATCTTAGCTTTGACAAAATTTGCAAAACATACGTGAACGGAGAAGCTGAGCATCAAGTGTACTCGACGGATTCCTAAACACGATAAAGTACTCACGAATCCCAAATCATATTTTGAATTTAAAAATAGAAGTTCCGGTTATATTGATTCAAAACATGGATCAAGTTTGAGGATATGTAATGATACTAGATTAGTTGTTACCCAACTTGAAGCAAAGATTTTATCAGGAACTAATATTGGTACGAATGTTTACATCTCACGCATGGCATTGAGCTTTTCGGACAGTAAGGTTCCGTTCAAATCTCAAAGGAGATAGTTTACGCTTTTTATTTGTATCGCAATGACTATAAACAAGAGTTTGCATCAAACTCTCTCCAATATTGGTTTGTATCTTCTGAAACCGATTTTTACCTATGGACAACTCTACGTCGCAATTTGGTATTATTAAATAAATATTATAAATTTAATTGAAAATTGGTAAAATAATATACATTGAAAATAAATTGCAAAATTTGGTCGGGAAGCCACTCGGAGGTGCGTCTTGCCCATTGAAATTATTAAATAAAAAAAATAGTGGGATGCCGTTCGGAGTGGCGTAACGAGTTATTTTGCAAAAAAAAAAGTGAAGAGAGCGGGACATCAATCAGGCGTCCCGGGGTGTTTTGCAAAAAAAATAATAAAAAATATATTTTTTCTTAAATAAAATTGCTTGAATTCTATAAGTTATAGGTACAAAATTGTTTCTCATTGTTTAGTACACAAAATTGTTTCGTACGATTATAGACAAGAGCTATGAATATAGGTGATAGATAATAACTAATTAAAAATAATAATATTAATTCATAGCTGATAAATAATAACTAGTTAAAAATGATAATATTAATTTTGTATCAAATTATATATTTATCTAGACAACACCTTTGTTTATATAATAATAGGATGACAAAATTATTTTTTTGACGATTAAAAATAAAGATAGACAACTACGGTTCATGTCCTAAAATTATCTATCACCTATAGAATTCAAGCGATTTTCTGTACGGATATATATATATATATATGATAGGGCATGATTAGCCAGACCTGGATTAGGGTAGATCTGATTAAAGATAAGCAAAGATAGAAAAGTCGGGCTAGTTTGTTCATTGAGAAGATCTGACCTTACCTTTCTCAATGAAAGATTATTGCAGCTCAGGAATCGTACTGAGTTAGAAAGTTCTCCGAAACAGAGTCCTCGGGAGTCAAGAGCAGGTCAGGGCGGATACCCAGACCTGAGAGGTAACGTGGAACAGTAGAGGAAGAGCAGGCCTAGGCCAGACCTGGTTTCCTGTTTACCCAGAAAAAAGAACAAGTGGGACCACTTGTCATAGTTTGTTGCTTAAATGGCCCATGATTCACGACCTTTTTTTCCGAGATCCCGGAAATGGGTCCCCACTAAGAAAACTATAAATATCTCAGCCCCTAGGCTGAGAAAGGTATGTCATTCTTTTGTGCATTCCTACTTTGTTTCCTGAAAAACACCTCATACGCTTTCTTACTTAAGCATCGGAGAGGTTTCCACCGGAAAACCACTGGTGGTCCTTTCTAACGTGTGTTTCTGTGCAGGTCGGGAAGGCACATCAGTTTTCAGGCAGTATCATATTTTTGGGTGAAACAATTGGCGTCGTCTGTGGGAATCGAACCCACGACCACATGGTTAATGGCTTCCGATGGGTTACGACGGAACTTGGTGGGAGAAACCGGCGGAACCCCTAGCTTCGCCACGCCGTGGGGTATGCCGCGGTTGGTAGAGCCATCAACGGCAAGGCTTGAGGGGGTAGAGCCATCAGTGGCAAATGGATCAGGCAGCGTGCCACCCCGCTCCGGCGGGCCATCGCCTGTCGCTGGCGGACCGTTAAACGACGCCCTTCTCAGCAGGGGCGGATCTAGGTTTCAGAGTTAGGGGAGGCGGCGAATTAAAAAAACTGTTACATATTATATGATAAAAAATAATACAAGTGAAAAAATAGAAATCCAAATTAATAATGATAATCAGTTGAATTATATGGGCTCAAATCTTAGTAATTTATCTATTTTAAGTTTTAATATATCATTAAATCATCTTAGATAAAACAAAGAAAGTGGGGGAAAAGGAAAAAAAAAAAAGAAAAAAGACAAACAAAAATATATAAGGAAAGAAAGAAAATTAAAAGATGGAATGACAAAAAAAATTAAAAAAATTATAAAAAAAAAGGAAAAATAGAAAAGCCAAAAAATTGAAAGAAAAATGAAAGGAAAAAAAAAAGACAATATAAAAAGGGAAAGAAAAAAGATGACAAAGAATATGGGGTAAAAGGAAAATAATAAAAATAAAAAAAATGACAAACAAAAATCTATAAAGAAAGAAAGGACATTAAAAGAGGGAAAGACAAAAGAAAATAGAAGATTACAAAAAGAAAAATAGAAAAGCCAAAAAACTAAAAAAAAAATGAAAGGAAAAAAAGGACGATATTAAAAAACGGAAAGAACAAATAAGCATCCAGAGATGTTAGTTGTGGGGATCGAACCCTTACCACTTAGTTGAAAAAGAGGAGCTCTAACCACTTCACTAGCTTGATAGTTAATGTTAAGTTGAGGCTGAATATTATATAAATAAACCCATAATAACCCTATATATAATAAAACTTTGAAAATCGTCGCGGGGGCCGTGGCCTCCCCAGGAGAAGCTGTAGATCCGCCCCTGCTTCTCAGGCAGCTGTTGGAGCTAATAGGTAGGGTCGTAGAGGCAGCCGTGGAGAAAAAATTCGCTGAGATTTCAACGCCACCATCCGGCGCACGGCCAGATCGGACAGTCCCGCTGGCAGACACCGAGCCGCTGCGCAATTAGCTTGTAGACCGGACTCCCCTTCAAGACAGGGAAGAGCACTTCTCCACCTCTGATAGCAAAATATCCAGTCAAGCCAATCCAGGCTTGGTTGAGCAGATGCAGAGCCTGCAGAAGGAGGTGAGAGAATTTAAGAGGAAAATGGCTAGTGATGGTGCGGCTCCGTCGAGGAGAGGTATGCCGTTTACCGAGGAGGTCATGCGCGATGACGTGCCGGATTCCTAAAGGTCTCTAGGTTTTGAGTATAATGGGACTACTGATCCGTGGGATCATCTGGACCGATTTGAGATCGCAGCTGCTGTGCATAAGTTTTCAGATTCGGTCATGTGCCGGGTCTTTCCGACGACCTTCACCAAGTTAGCCCATCTATGGTTTAGTCAGCTTCCGCCACGCTCCATTAGCAATTTTGATGAGTTCAGCTCGACCTTCCTGCATCAGTTCACTAGCTGCAGGAAGTACCAGAAGATGCCGCTTGAACTGTTTAGCTTAAAACAGAAAGAGAACGAGAGCTTGCGTGCTTATATCAGTAGGTTTACGACTGCAAAGCTGGAGGTGCCTTCTGCATCAGAAGAGCTCCTTGTGAATGCGCTGGCACAGGGCCTAAGATGGGGGGAATTTTTTCAGTCGCTGGTTGTGAAGCCAGCCCTGAAATTTGGAGAGCTTTTAGAAAGGGATGAAAAATACATCCATATGGAGGAAACCCTGAAAATCAAAGATGAGGTAGAAAAGAAGAGGGAAAGATATGATAGAGAAGAGAGAGCACCACTGAAAAAACCAAGGGCAAACCTGGTTGGTGGACGACCTCGTTTTGATAAGTATACGCCCTTGGCGACCCCTCAGGGGAGATCTTGCAAGCGATTGAGAGGCATACGGATCTTAAATGGCCCAAAACCTATTCTTAGAAGCCGAGAAAGGAAAGGTCTGACCGATTTTGCAGATATCATAATGAGTAAGGGCACGACACAGATCAGTGCACTCATTTGAAGGACGAGCTGGAAAGGATAGTGTAGGCAGGGCACCTTAAAGAATATGTTCGAATGCGAAGGGAAGAGACCAGGTCTGGTCAGGGAAGCCATGATCGATTTCAAAATAGTGGGCGAAATGGAAGGCGGCAGAATGATCAAGCCCAGATTATACGGGGCGAGATTCAAATGATCACTGGAGGCGAATGGGATGAAAATTCCAGACGTACCCAGAACAGTTACGTTCATGCAGCCCGAGACCTGGTGAGGAAAGGAAGGGAGGTAGGGCAAGTATCACCAAGCCCAAACATTAGCTTTGGGTCAGAAGATGAGGACGGGATCCTGGCTCCCCACATAGAGGCTGAAGTGGAAAAGCTGTTGAAGGCTAAGCACATACATGAGATAAAATTTCCTGAATGGCTCTCCAACACTGTGCTGGTCCCGAAGACCCAGGACGATTGGCGCATGTGCACCGACTTCAGAGACCTTAATCGTGCTTGCCCAAAAGACCATTATCCGCTGCCGAGGATAGACCAGCTAGTTGATTCTACTGCAGGTTGCGAACTCCTGAGTATGATGGACGCCTCGCAAGGCTACCACCAGATCCACTTGGCCAAGGATGACTAGAAGCGGGTTAGCTTTATAACCCCGAAAGGGAAATATTGCTATGTTGTCATGCCATTCGGACTTAAGAATGCGGGAGCCACATACCATAGATTGGTGGATAAAATGTTCAAAAACCAGTTGGGGAGGAATATGGAGGTCTATGTCGATGACATGCTGGTAAAGAGTGCAAAGGCGAGCTCGCATGTGGACCACCTGAGGGAGACCTTCGGTACCCTGAGAAGATACAGAATGAAGCTTAACCCCAAAAAGTGCATGTTCAGGGTAAGAGCTGGAAAATTCCTGGGCTATATGGTGACTGAGAAGGGTATCGAAGCTAATCCCGGAAAGGTTAAGGCAATTATGGATATGCAGCCTCCGAAAAATGTTAAAGAAATGCAATGCCTGGCTGGACGAATAGCGGCCTTGAGCAGGTTCATCTCGCGCTCGACTGAGAAGAGCCTTCCATTTTTTCAGGCTTTGCGAAAAAGAGCATGATTCCAGTGGGATGATAAATGCCAAGATGCATTTCAAAAGTTGAAGGAATATCTAGCAAGCATGTCCTTGCTTACAAAACCAGTTCAAGGGGAGCCTCTAATCTTGTATTTGTCCTTGGGAAAGCAGGCAGTTAGCACGGTCTTGATCAGAGAAGAGGAAAAGATATAAAAATCGATCTACTATCGGAGCAAGGTCTTGCATGAGGCAGAGCTGAGATACGTAGAATTGGAGCGTGCCATGCTTGGTTTAGTGGGAACCGCCCGAAAGCTACGCCCTTACTTTCTTTCACATAGTGTCATTGTTAGAACTAATCTACCCTTGAAAGCAATTATGGATAAGCCAGAGGCTTCGGGACGCCTAGTGAGGTGGATAATTGATTTTGAGGCACGGACAGCAACCAAAGCTCAGGCGTTGGTTGACTTTATGCAAGAGATGGCCTGCCTTCCTGAAGAAGCGAAAGAATGGACGATCTACATTCATGGCTCTGTTAGCAATCTTGGCTGTGGTGCAGGAGTCGTGTTGATAGACCCAGAAGGAATCACTACAGAATACGCTATCCGCATGAATTACCCCCTTTCCAATAATGTCGCGGAGTATGTGGCCCTGTTGCGGGGAGTCCGGATGGTGAAAGATCTGGGCGCAGATCGGGTATGTGCTAAGGTGGACTCACAGTTGATATGTAAACAAATAAACGGAGAATTTGAAACTAGAGAGGAACACTTCCAGAAATACCTAGCCCAATTTCAGGAGTTGGAGAAGGGTATGAACTCATTGTTAATCTTACAAATCCCCAGAGAAGAGAACGGAAGAGCAGACCACTTGGCTAGGATAGCTAGTTCAACTGAGGATTTCCAGGAAAGGGTAATAACTTTGTTGTTGGTGGACAAAGAGTTCGGGACAGAGCAGGTGTGCTCAGTGATTGAGGGGAATGACTGGCGTCTCCCCATTAAGGCGTATCTGGATAAGGGAGAGCTGCCAGGCGATAAAAAGAAGGCCATGAAATTAAAAACCAGGTCTGCGCGGTTTTGTCTGATTAAGGGGGAGCTGTTTAGAAGAGGTTTCGGTCAACCCCTGCTACGATGCCTAAGCACAGAGGAAGGAGCCCATGTCCTTAGGGAAATCCATGAAGGGTGCTGTGGTAATCACATGTGTGCTAGAGCCCTATCGAGCAAGGTCTTGCGGGTAGGTTACTTTTGGCCACAGTTAAGAAACGAGGCAGAAGATTTTGTGTGGACTAGTGAAAAGTGTCAAAAAAAATCGCCCTTGATACATAAGCCTGCGGAAGAGCTCATGACTATGAGTTCTCCCTGCCCGTTTTCCAAATGGGGATTTGACCTGGTCGGCTCTTTCCCCACAGCCCCTACTCAAAAGAAGTTCTTAATAGTGGCCATTGATTATTTTAGTAAATGGGTGGAGGCCGAGGCTTTGTCAAAGCTCACAGAAGATGTAGTGATGAAGTTTTTATGGAAAAACATTGTGTGCAGATTTGGCATTCCTCGAATCCTTATCTCGGATAATGGCACCCAGTTCATGGGTGCCAGAATCAAATCCTGGTGTGTGAAAATGAAAATTGATCAGCATTTCACGTCTGTCTACCATCCTCAGGCCAACGGTCAAGTTGAAGTGACCAACCACATACTGGTACAGGGGATCAAGACACTTCTGGAGAAGGCCGGAGGTAGATGGGTCGACGAGCTCAGTTCAACACTATGAGCGTACATAACTAATCCTAAAGAGAGCACAGGGGAAACGCCATTTAGCCTAGTTTATGGTATGTATGTTGTGGTTCCCGCCGAGATTAGTATGGAAACTCATCGAGTCAAGAACTTCATTGAGGAACAAAATGAGCTATTAATTAGGGATGCTCTGGACTTGGTGGAGGAGAAAAGGGACAGAGCTGCTGTCAGAATGGCGCACATCAAGGGAAGAATAAAAGCAACGTACGATAAGTCCGTGATCAAGAGGCATTTCCAGGTGGGAGATCTGGTCTTAAGAAGAGCTGATTTGGACCACTTCAAGTCAACCAAGTCTTAGCGGGTGGCGCTTATAAGTTGGAAGAGCTGGATGGAGCTGAAATTCCTCGTGCATGGAACATTGCAAACTTACGGAAATCTTATGTATAAATGTAAACTTATAAATGTTTTATTAAATGATAATGCATGTCTATTCCTGTTTTGCCACAATTTAAAAGCATCTTCATTAAGCCAGGATTGGCTAAGGGCGGATGCCCCGATTTCCTGACCTGATTGTCGGTTTAAGCCAGGATTGGCTAAGGGAGGATGCCCCGATTTCCTGACCTAATTGTCAGTTTAAGCCAGGACTGGCTAAGGGCAGATGCCCCGATTTCCTGACCTGATTGTCAGTTTAAGCCAGGATTGGCTAAGGGAGGATGCCCGATTTCCTGAACTGATTGTCAGTTTAAGCCAGGATTGGCTAAGGGCGGATGCCCCGATTTCCTGACCTGATTGTCAGTTTAAGCCAGGATTGGCTAAGGGCGGATGCCCCAATTTCCTGACCTGATTGTCAGTTTAAGGCAGGATTGGCTAAGGGCGGATGCCCCGATTTCCAGACCTGATTGTCAGTTTAAGCCAGGATTGGCTAAGGGCGGATGCCCCGATTTCCTGACCTGATTGTCAGTTTAAGCCAGGATTGGCTAAGGGCGGATGCCCCGATTTCCTGACTTGATTGTTAGTTTAAGCCAGGTTTGGCTAAAAGTGGATGCCCCAATTTCCTGACCTGGTTGCCAAAAACATCAGGATGGACTTGGGGTGGCTGCCCATGAAATATTCTTACTTGTTTAAGCAGGTTACGCCAGGCTGCCTAAGTATGCAGACCTGCATTAATGCCTGACCTGATCAACGGCCTGAAGCCCAGGAAACGCTTGCCTTGATTGATCAGCCCCAAGTAGGACCTGACTAAAGGCGGAGGCATTAGAGGGTAAGTCTAATAAACTTGGATTGGCTAGCGCTTGGAAAACACAATTCGCATGTTTGAACTGAAATGAATCGATTAAAAACAAAATTTAAGCCCTTATATTTATCATGATATTCTGGCAGATGAAAAATTGCATACAAATAGGCAAGACACCAGAATTGGTTGCCATTAGAAAGCTTTACTTTTCATGACTCTTCGAGGAGAAATCCAACTAATATATTATGAAGATATTTCATTCATCAAAGTTCTGGGAAAATACAAAAAATTAGATTGCACACACCTTCTACGAAGGTCGGAAATTTTGATTACAGAATGTAGAAAACAAAAAAGATGAATGCAGGTGTTCGTCCACGAGGAGCCCTCCGATCTGAAGCCAGAGCTCGGCGAACACGCCAAAGCTCACGCTCTGCCTCGGGAAAATGCTGGCGGTATATGTCAGCCCGTTCTGAGAGAGCATGAGCCTCGCCGGCGACGACGGTCAAGCGGTTCACCGATTCTATCAAGTCGGCCCTCTCCTTCTGCAATTGGCAGTTCAGCTGACACAGCTTGGCCCATTCTCGCTTTTAGTGACGTTTCTTCTATCTTTTCCTCTCCACAAGACGGTAGAGGTAGCCAAGCTTTTCTTTGAGCATGGTCAGTTGATCGGAAAGCTTGAATTTTTCGACGACCAAGGAGATGTTTTTTCCGCTTCACTAAGTCAAGTTTTTCGAGCAAGGGAGAAGAAGACATTTCAGAAAATGAAGAAAAATGAGCCATACATACACGTATATAAAAGAATAGTGGCACGTGCCGAGGAATCAAAAAGTATTATTGTTTTCGGAAAATAAGGAAACACTAGGAACTCAAGAGTCATTACAAGACAAAAGAGCATCTGTTATTATCAAAATTATTCAAAATACAAGTTCAGAGACAACAAAGTCAGACAAGCCATGTAGGAAAACTACAGGTCTGTCTAGAGATAAAAACAACAGTCTTAAAACCCTAAGTCTCAGCCACTACCTCCACATCCAGTTCCGCTGCTAGTTGATCCACAGCGCTTTCAGATAAGGCGCCTGGAGAGGCTCCGCCTGGCAGCTCACCCAAACCTGCAAAAGTTGGGGAGGGAGAAGAAGTCGGTTGAGAGACCACAGCGAGAGCAAGGTCTGGCTGAGGCTGCTCAGGCGCAAGAGAGTTTAGGACGGAGAAAACATGCTCAGCAAATTTCGCGGCCCCAACGGTATGAAGGCGATCCTGATCTGGGGCGTAGGCAAAGGAGAGGGGCTCAGGCGGGTTCTGCAGGGGTAGGTCTCGGTCAAAAGGAGCCCCGGGGTGGGCTAGAGCCCACTTAGCTTGTTCATCTAGGCCTAGGTTGTAGTAAACCACAGCCTCGGGAAAGAGCAGGTTGTAAAGCTTTTTGGATCCCCGGAAGGCTTTTTACGCCTCTTCCCTGGCGACTTGGACCAACCTTAGACCCTCCTCATAGTTTAAAAACTCGTTCCTCCACCCCTCCTTGGCCATAGCCAAGGTCTCATCTGCCAATCTCCTCGCCTCCACCAGGACCTCGTCTCATGATTCAGAACGAGCTATTTCTAGCATCTTGTCCTGGGCCTTCTTCATTTCGTCCAGCTCTTCCCTCGCCATCTTTGTCTCGGCTATCCTCTCCTTAGCCAAAGCCCGATAACGCTGCACTTTCTCCTGCAGAATTTTGTTCTCCTTGAGGGTGTCAGGCTGGGTCATAGACTTGGTCGCTCTAATGGCCAAGAGGTCCCTCTTGGCCTCAGCCTGGGTACAAAGAAAAGAGTTAGTACATAGGTCTGGAAGAGAAGGAAAAGGAAAGAGGGGGTAGCGAGAGATTTACCTGTGCCTCGGCTTGACACCAAACTCCAGCAGCTCGCGATCGCTTAACTTCTCCAGGACACGCATATCCTCGGGCGCGCACTGCCCGCTCACATGCCGAACTGCCACATCGCCAGAGCAATTCAGGACATGGGTCCTATTGAGCGGGCCTGCATTCCTGGTAACGGGCATAGCTGGCATCGCGGTAGAAGTTGTGCGTCCACCCCGGTTAGTGCGAGGCCTCTTAGATAGAGGAACCTCATCCTCCTCAAGCTCGGGGATGGGGCGTCTCGCTGGCGGAGGGCATGCAAGAGGCTGTGCCGTTTGGGAGCTCTGGATTTGAGGAGAAGAGGGAGCTTCAGCATCTCTAACTAGAGGCTCTGGAGCAGCCTCAGTCCCCTTCTTGGCCGCCGCTTCGAACATTTGGCGCATCATCTTTCCTGAAAAGAGAAGAGGTAAAAATATGAGAGACCAGGCCCAAGGGAACTTTACCAGTCTCGGGGGGTAAGGGTCCCGTCTCTGCTCTCTCATTGAAAAAGTCAAGGACGAAAAGGAGAAGGAGTTTTGAAACATTGATGGGATTCCCATTAAGGGTGGATATGACTTTTTGAATATGGGAAGGTCTATCTGCCGAAGACAGAGGTGGATAAGAGGGCAGCTTCTCAATAGGTTTAGGGTCGAAACCCCAGTCCCCGGCACAGTGAATGAAGAAAAATTTCTTTCTCCAGGCCTTGTTGGAGGAAGGGAGTTTGAATAAGAAGTGAATGCCAGGTCTGGCGGTAAGATAGAAGCAGCCCGGGAAAGAGCTCTTCGCGTGGAAGAGCTGGAAGAAGATACAAGCTGTGGGATCTAGACCAGCATAACGCATGGCCAGGTTGTAACACACCATGATCCTAAAGGAGTTAGGGGTAAATTGGAAAATGGGAATTCTGTATATATTAGCAATTTCCAGCATCAACGGGTTTACTGGGTGGCGCAAACCCGCTTGGAACTGGTCAACGTAAAAGGTCAACTGGCCTGCCGGCCCTTGGCAAGCCAGAATACCCGCCGGAGGGCTATGGGGGTCGAAGGGTTCGGAAATTTTGTACTTAAAACGGACCTCGTCCACTGTCCGCTCACTAAGAATAGAAGTGGCTTTAGGGTGGGCGGGGCCGCCGGAGGGTATTCCAAACCCTCGGAGGAAGAGGTGGTGGCCGCCGCCGCCTGAGAATAAGACGGCGACGATGGAGAAACCGCCGCTGCCTCTGGAGTAGTAGACAGCGAAGATGATGAGACTTCCACCGCTTCTGAAGCGGTGGATGTAGGAGAAGAAGAGATCTCCACCGCCTCTGGGGTGGTGGACGGCGAAGAAGAAGGAACCGCCGTCGCCTCTGGAATGGTGGACGACGGAGATGGAGAGACCCTTGCTACCGGAGGAGATGACATTATAAGGGATTAAAAGAGAGAGTCTAAGGAGGTACCTTATCTACAATGGTTGTCGGAGAAACCCAACTGAGAAGAGGTGAATCGGAAAACTCGCCGGAAATATCAGAGAGGAGAGAGAAGCTCTGGAATTTTTGTAAAAGCGAAATACGAAAAGTGAAAGAAGGGAGAGAGCCCAGCGGGAATAAAAGGCAAAGTGAAACCAAGAAAAGCGGGATTTGATGGGATCCCCGCATTTAATGTGGACAGACGAACAGTACCCTAGGTGATGAGCTGGAGTACCAACCGTCCTAGGATAGATCATGCGTCGCTGACCTGTCAGTACTTGGGAAGGCGTGTGAGAATTGTAACCGTTTGGGAATATAGACCGACACCACTAATATCAATAATTAGATCAGGCTGTTGAGCGGATTTTTCGGGATTCGTACCAGTACGAGAGATAATAAAGGATAGGTAGAGCCTCATTTATTCCCAAAGGCTCGAAAAATCTACAGCTCTACCCAAACAATTTCGGGGGGAGGAGTTGATAGGGCATGATTAGCAAGACCTGTATTAGGGTAGATATGATTAAAGATAAGCAAAGATAGAAAAGTCGGGCTAGTTTGTTCATTGAGAAGATCTGACATTACCTTTCTCAATGAAAGGTATTGCAGCTCAGGAATAGTACTGAGTTAGAAAGTTCTCCGAAACAGAGTCCTCGGGAGTCAAGAGCAGGTCCGGGCGGATACCCAGACCTGAGAGGTAACGTGGAACAGTAGAGGAAGAGCAGGCCTAGGCCAGACCTGATTTCCTGTTTACCCAGAAAATAACAAGTGGGACCACTTGTCAGAGTTTGTTGCTTAAACGGCCCATGATTCGCGGCCTTTGTTTCCGAGATCCCGGAAAGGGGTCCCCACTAGGAAAACTATAAATATCTCAGCCTCTAGGCTGAGAAAGGTATGTCATTGTTTTGTGCATTCCTTCTTTATTTTCTGAAAAACACCTCATACGCTTTCTGACTTAAGCATTGGAGAGATTTCCACCGGAAAACCACTAGTGGTCCTTTCTAACGTGTGTTTGTGTGCAGGTCGGGAAGGCACATAAGTTTTCAGGCAGTATCATATTTTTGGGTGAAACAATATATATATTGCAAACACATCCAGGACGCCACTTTGATTGGCGTCCCGCTCTCTTCACTTATATTTTTGCAAAACACCCCGGGACGCCACTCCGGACGGCATCCCGCTATTTTTCTTTTTTATTTTAATAATTTCAACGGGCTGGACGCGCCTCCGAGTGGCGTCCGAACCCAATTTTTTAATTTCTTTTCAATGTGTATTATTTTACCAATTTCGAATTAAATTTATTATACTTATTTAATAAACTATCGCAATCTCTCGAGTTAAGAGTAGTTAATGATCAAAGATTATAAGTTGTGACGACGAGATAATATTGTTAATAAGACAGTAATGTTGTTTACAAGTAAGTTTTCCAAAATCTCAAATGAACAATTTCAATATTTTTTATTATTAAGTCATTTTTTTGAATTTAATTAACTTTTTATATTATACTTTTGTGTTTATATGTTCTCTAGATATGCCTGCGTAAGTGCGGGCTTCCAAACTAGTTAAGGGCATTGTAGTATATTCATGTCATAATTTTAGAGTAATTGATAGAAATAATTGACAAATTTATCTCCATTATAAGAATATTTGACGTTGTATAAAGAAAAAATAAAACAAACAACAAAAAAAGAACGATATCGTTGGACATTAAGATTTTTCTTTTTTAAAATCACCGAGCTAATTAGTTTCGTCTAAGAGCACCTAAGTTTGAGTAATCGCCTATTTAGGCACCAGATTGAATATTTTTGGCGATTAGCATGGCCGCTTATCCCGATTTTCTCGACACTGATTTCTATATGAACAATGAAACCTTTTAAACAAAAATGTTACGAACCACGTGAACAAAAGACACTTAAGTGCAAGTGTATGGACATAATATACAGTGTGGCATAATGGAGCAGAACAATGGTAACTTGGTAAGTCAACTATATTTTATAACAATATATCTTGAGTTGCGCTTAGATTTTATGAATTGTGTGTTGGATATATATTGATTCAAACATTAAAAGTAAATGAAATCATTTTGACCCTTTCATTTGCCTCACATTATCCCTTTCTGCAACAAATGCGGGGCGGTTTGGTCCAAGATTCCAAGAATCACAAACTTTGATTGGATTTCGAATTCTAATTTTTATTTGTTGTATGACCTAAACTTTCAATTCAAAATCAACATTTTACATATAATTCGTTATTCATCTTTTTTATCACATCATCTTTATATTAAAAATATACATATATATATATATATATATATATATATATATATATATAATATTAAATACAATATAATATACTATTATTCACTTTTCAAACATGATTTGATATCAAATATAATATAAAAATATATTAGCATCCATTTTCCAAAAATAATTTTACATGTACAGTAAAAAGTAGAGATTCTAAATCCTATCACAAATAAAAATTCTTACAATTTATATTATTCTAAATACTCAAAATTTTAAATATGAGAATTCAGAATTTCAAAAAAGCCTAGTACAAACAGCCCTTAACGACTGGTTGTATAAGGGCCAAATGACCGAGACTTAGAGCACATACAGTGCACGAGGAGGAGTTGCCGTTTGGGGGATTGCTTCAAGGGGTGAGGAAAAGGCACATGTATATGTGGGGCCCACTGTTAATTGGTGGACCTCGCGGGCAAAACTTGCCCACATTGATCTCTTTTATATTATTATTATTATTATTATTATTTAAATATAAGATTGTGATTAAGGACTATTGGAGATCCGACGACCAACATAAATCTCAACGTTAATTTCTTTAAAAAATTCAAAAAATTAAGAAAAATAAAAATAATTAAAAATAAATAAATAATATATTGTGTGGTTGGGAATAATGACCATTGGAGATCCAAAGATTCATATTTAATCCCAAATTTTGTTATTTATTTAATTTTTAAAAACTCGAAAAAAATAGAAAATTAAATTTAAAAAACATTTTTTGTGAAAACTTTGTTTGAGAAAAAGTATTTAAATAAATTATAACTTATTATATACATTCAAAAAATATAAAAAAAATATATAAAATACTCAAATAAAATTTGAAAAAATTGCGAAAATAAAAAAAACAAATTATATATATTTTGTATTTTGTAATTAAAAACAATAATAAGTTTTAAAAAAATACATTAAAAACTTGGAAAGAAAACTCTAACGACTAGTTTTTTCAAATTTCTCCAAACTTCTATAATAGCACCTTCCTCACTTCATTTCACACACCATCTTTCATTTTCCTTCCAAACCACATCATTTCTATTAAATTTCAATCTTTTTCTCATTTCTCATTCATTTTTCATGGATAATTCAAGTTCAAGTTCATCATCCTCTGATCTTGAAGAACCACTTAAGATTGTGCATGACTCGTTTGTTGATATTTTACGACCCATTCCCCGTGAAAAATGATTATGTAAGAGCAATGATACTTCTTGGAGATGGAGGGTTAAGTTCTCGACGCCGCTATACAAGGACGCAAAAGGATCGAAAACGTGTAGTAGGGGTGAAAAGGTTATTCAAATATTATTTTGCCAAAAATGCTATTTTTAGCGATCAAGATTTTCGAAAGCGATTTCAATGAGAAAACCATTATTTATTAGGATCGTTGAGAATTTAAAAACCAACGTCCCATACTTTATACAACAAATGGATGTAGCTGGTCGTCTTGACTTGTCAACACTTCAAAAAATCCCAATTGCTGTCCGGAAGCTTGCATATGATATTGCCAGTGATGGTATTAATGAATACTTATGGATAGATGCATCGACGACAATACAATGTTTGAAGATATTTTGTCGAGCTGTTTATGAGTTATTATTTGAAGAATACTTGAGGCAACCAATTGCAGCTGATGTTGCTCGTCTTAATGCTGAGAATGCTCAAAGAGGATTTCCTTGAATGCTCGAAAGCATCGATTGTATGCATTGGGTATGGAAGAATTGTCCCGCCGCTTGGGCATGATGATTCGAGAGGGCATTCGGTATGCTCCAAGCACGTTGGCATATTGTGAAAAGTCCATCTCACATGTGGGATGTACTCGACTTGGATTGCAACATGAAAGTTTCCATCATTATCCATAACATGATTGTGTAGGATGAGCGAGAGGATATGGTCGAGGATTGGGATTTTCCAATCCGACATAGTGACATTGTACCCGCAGATGCTACCCATTCGAGAGACCCAAACTAAGAGTTCAATGTATTTCTCGAGTGATGAGTCGGCACTTGAAACAAAAAACCACGTCATAGGTTTCAGATGAGCTTGATTGACTATATTTGGAATATTCATGTAAATTCCTAATTTTGTAGTGTTTTTAATTATTTAAATTATTCAAGTATTTGTAATTTTTTTAATTAATTAATTTATTGAAGTATTTGTAATATTTTTAAAGTATTTGAATTATTGAATTATAACTTGTTGTTTTGATAGATATATATGTGACAATAATCTTGTCTTGACTCGTGGTGAGTATACTTCAGATGAAATGTTTGATGTTTCTAAATTAGATGAGATTGTTCGTAAAATAATAGAATCTTGTTTGATGTGGTGATTTTTTTTTACTTAGGGGGGTGTATTCATTTGTGACTCTTCAAGACATTTTAAGATCTTAAAAATCCCGAGGTATTAAATTGAGACATTTTAAAACTTCTACAAGTCCTTAGGTATTTAATGAAGATTTATAATGACATTTGAAAAGTCTATAAAAATCTCAAGATATTCATTTGAGATATTTTAAAATCTTAAAAAGTAACGAGGTATTTAAATTCTTCCTCACTTTTAGGGATTTTTCATTTGCTTGGATTTACGTAGACTTCAAAGGAGATTATATATATATGAAATCCGATTATCAAATCCCATCAATAATCCTAGGATTTTCCTTGTCCCATAGGTACGAAAAGCATCTCTTTCACCATTAATCTTGTTCATCACCTGCAAATACAACAATTACCTCTTTTACCATTAATCATGTTCATCTGATTATAAGAAATATAAACATCTCATATCTTTCTTCTTCAAGGCATAAAACTCCATCTATATTTTCATTGTTTGTTTTTTTACCTGTACGTTTTGCTATCAAGTTACATGGAAAAGTGCATGAATTGGGGTAGTAAAATATTTGCAATTATAATAGATATGGATTTGCCTCTCGCTAGATATGGATTTGCAATTATAAGAGATATTTAGTATGAACAGGAAAAAAAAATATTTTCATGATATGTGTTATAAATATTTATTATTGTTTGTTAATATCATTGATTCTCTTATGTCATCTTAAATCCTTTACCATGTATGTCTGTACAAAAAGTGTATGTTGCTAACTAACTGTTGTATATCTATTGCTTATTACATATTTATATTACTTACCTGCAATTATTCATATTATCATGAGTTTTAGATTTGTTTAAGCTTCCATGATATCCCAACTCTGCTAAAAACTTTTTAGGGTCATTTATATCATCTTTCCATCTATAGGCAATGGGAGATTCATTACAGGAAAGTGATCAAGGTTCAGGATATCAGAGTTGGACCATTGAAGAGAGTAATGAACTTCTTACACTAATGGTTGATGTTGCCAATCGTGGATGGCGTGATCACTCTGGAAAATAAACAAGATAACAGTGGAAAGGCATATACTAAAACCTCTAAATGAAAAGCTAGGGATTATTAGGACTTACAATCAATATAAAAGTCGTGAGAAATCCTTTAAGCGTCTATATACCAAGTACAATAACCTTATGCGACATAATTCCAGTTTTGGGTGGGATCTTGTTACAAAGTTTTTCACTGCATGTGATGAAGTGTGGGCGGATTATTTTAAGGTTAGCTTCATTTTCTTAAGTTAATACGTAAATCATAGTTTAAAGATATACATGTTTAGTACACACAACTTACAATTTTTTTTTTTTACTAGTCACATCCTAAAGATACAAGCTTACGGACAGACCCTCATCCAAATTACGATGATTTGAGGATTGTTGTTGGTAATGGAACAGCAACAGGGAAGAATTCTATGGCAATAGAAGATGACACTATAGAAGAAATGAGAGAAAGTGGAGGAATGATAGATGATTTCACTTATGATCCTTAAATGATGCATTTATTCAATCAAGTACACAGATCATTTTCTATCATCTCCTGAGCACCCCACTATACCGAAACCGTCAGAATACCAAGGTTCAGGGGTCCGTCCATCCGCTAAAAAACGAGCTAGAATTGATTCTCAAACAAAATCTAACTCGTTTGATCCAAAAGATAGCCAAGATGTCATAGACAAGCTTACGAAAAATGTAGACAAGATTGCTCGTGCTATTGAGTCGATTGAAACAAAAGAGTATAACTG
Source organism: Phtheirospermum japonicum (assembly GCA_014905375.1). Classification (NCBI taxonomy): domain Eukaryota; kingdom Viridiplantae; phylum Streptophyta; class Magnoliopsida; order Lamiales; family Orobanchaceae; genus Phtheirospermum; species Phtheirospermum japonicum. The sequence goes on along the minus strand of BMAC01000009.1, from coordinate 377,128 downwards.
TTGGGATATGATTAAGGAGATCTCAGGCTTAGGTATTGAAGATCGCTTTAGAGCTCTGGATTTGCTAAATACCAAAGAAAAAAATTCTGAATTTTTCAACATGACACCAGATGACCGTGCCGAGTGGATAGCATATAAATTGAAATAAGCATATATGATTATTATTATTAACTTATCTGCTTGTGTTACTATATTGAGCACTTTAGACGATCTTTAAGGACATTTTTAGACTATCTTTATGGATTTATTTAATGAATCTAAGAACTTGTTGGTTTATTTGATTTTTTTAATATTGTTGAATTCTTTGATTTCTTTTGATTGAGATTCTTTTTAATTTATTTCTCTCCATGGTCTCTTAGGTATTATAATTTATATAATGTCTGGTATTGATACGAATGAAGATAATCAAATTGACGTGGAGGAGATTGAAGAAGATGAGACGATAGAAGAGTTATATAGATATATTAGATACTCATGTTTGATGATTCAGGCTATTGTTTATATCTTAAATGGCATGTAGTTAACATGTACCATGACCGTGTCTACTACTCACTAAGTAGACGAACAAAAACTAGAGATGGTTATGATTATATACATAAGATATTAGGAGAGGATCCAGAAGACTTTCGAGATATCTATAGAATGTATCCTGATGTATTCTTGAAATTATGTCGTATCATTAGAGAGAAACATCTTTTGATAGATACAAGGTACATTTTCATTGAAGAAATGCTTGCAACATTTTTACTTATCGTCGGACAAAATGATCGATATTGCCAAGTACGGAAAACATTTGGTCGATCACATTTCATTACCAGTCAAAACTTCAACAAGGTTTTGAAGGCACTAAGAATATTTGCCGTAAATATGATGGTCAAACCAGGATCTACAGTGCCCGAGAAAATAAGAAAAAGTACAAGGTTTTACCCTTACTTTAAAGTAAGCAAAATGTTATTTATTTACCTCAATTATAAAAGAATGATATGTTAATGTTTTATTAAATTATTTAGTAACGTTATTTCTATATTCAGGACTGTATTGGAGCTATTGATGGTACACACATTCCAGCGATGATAGTAGGGCAGGATACAAGTAGATATAGAAATCATCATGGAATTATTTCACAAAATGTCTTAGCTGCTTGTAACTTTGATCTAGAATTTATCTATGTGCTTAGCGGCTGGGAGGGTTCAGCACACGATTCAAAAGTTTTGAATGATGCTTTGACGAGAAGAACTGGTCTTAAAGTACCAAATGTTATGAAGTCAAATATTGTTTACTAAAACTACTACTTTATTTTTTTTTTATTCTTATTATTTTTTTTTATTAACTTATGTGCATACTTTGTGCCGGGTTGTGGATATCCAAATAGACGTCAATTTCTAGCCCCATATCGAGGTACTCGCTACCATCTTAAAGATTTCACCGGTCAAGGCCGTGACCCAAACAATGCAAAAGAGCTATTTAATCTCCGCCATTCTTCACTAAGGAATGTAGTTGAAAGGATATTTGGTATATTTAAATCAAGGTTTGTGATTTTCAAATCAGCCGCTCCATTTCCTTTTCGTACGCAAACGGAGTTAGTGTTAGCTTGTGCAGGGTTACATAACTTTTTGCGAAAAGGAATGTCGTTCCAATGAATTTCCAGTTGAACTTGAAAATGAAATAGGGACATCTTCTCCGATTACTGAAGAAGAAAATTTTGGTCCATTTTTTGAAAGTCAAGAACAACAAAAAGCGATCGTTAATGCATGGAGAGATACAATAGCAACTGAAATGTGGAACGATGTTATAAACTAAAAGTTTTAGTTGTTTATGATTTTTATTTTTAACCGAGATTGATTTAGATGATTATTTTTTGTATTCATAAGATTCTCCATAAGATTTCGTGATTTTAAATGTGTATCTTCGCAAATATTTTATTATTTTTTTCATATTTATTTTATATTTATATTTACTTGGTATTTTTTTATTCTCTCGTATACGCATCATCACCATTTCGAGTTATAGAATTTCTTTAATTTAAGAATAATATTTTTAAGGTGAAAGAATAAGATAAATCAATTATATGAGTTCAAACATTTGTATTCCAGAATTTGCAACTATGTTGCTTTGGTGGGTGAGCAGAGTAGTATCATGCTGCTTTGGTGGGATGAGCAGAGTAGTATCATGCTGCTTTGGTGGGATGAGCAGAATAGTATCATGGCCAATGCAGCTTGTGCAAAATCAAACTTGAATTTATTCCATTTTCATTTTTTGTTGTTTATTTTGAGTGACTTTCTTGATGGGTTTCAATTCATCTATGTAATTGATTGTTCTAGACTAAATTTTTTGTTGGTCGAGTTCTCTTTCAAATTTGTGTGCAACTTAGTTTCCGAAAACTTCGTGGTGGGAATGGGCCCTGTAGTGAAGAAAAGAAGAAACTTTGAACGTCTAGTTATCTTAATTTGGTTAATGACTTCATTTTACCATATTTGTGTTGCTACGCTTGTGTTGAATTTCGCATTTTGTGTCACCCTGAAGATGGTTTCTGAAGCTACCCATTCTTGGTTACTTCCCGCAGTTTTATTTGCTCAGTTTGCCTTATTCTTTATGTATTAAGATTTTCAGCATTAATTAGATTTTTTATTGGCATTTTCCATATGATTTACTCATATTTTAGCGGATATTGGTCAAGCTAATCATTCTTGTTTTGATTATTTCCTGCAAAATCCACTCAGTTCGTTTGTTTTATTTTTTCCCCACTTTTTTCTTCCTTGTTCATTTTGAAAGTTTGAACATTTGAGATTATTTTTATATTGCCATCTGTACCTATACACATTGATATCTCAAGTGTTAGTCTGCTTCAAAATAATTATTTTTCTTCGAAAGCCAAAACTGTGGCTTTTTTCTCTGTATGTGCTTTTCTAGTTCTGTAAGAAAAATGGTGGGATGGTGTTTGTTAAATAAATACAAACCCTTGAAGGGTGTTCAGGTTATTTCTAATTTCAAAACAAATAATATTGTGTGTGACATAATGTACTGACTTACAGTCGTGTAAGTTTGTACATTGGTTTCCATTGACAAAAAAAAAAGTTCCAATACAATAAAATTGCTATATTACTAAACAAACCCAATCAAACTATCATGCACAAAAAGGAAAATAGATGAAAATTCTATGCGGGCTTCAAGTCCTTGCGCAAGTGATCTTCCGTTTAGTTATATTTGTAAGGGATTGAAGTGGGATGTTCGGAAAATCTTCCTCTAAGTACTCAAACGGTTTGCTGATTTTCCGAGCTTTGCCAGATATTTGCACGTCGCTTAATTTCTGAAAATTTATTTCGCTTGTCGATGGATCATCCCGATGATTTCCTTATATTTTTGTCGCTTGTCCCTTATCATAAGAATAACCCAACTGTCCCGGATCGGCTTTTTGTACATTACTAGATTTATGAACAGGTTGTTTGCAATCCGAAGTCCCATTTTGAAGCCAAGATTTTTGTAACAGGCCGCCAAGCTTGTCGCCAAGCTTTTTGTAAAATCTGCTCCACTCCAGATTTTATAGTTTACGAAGCTTAAATTTGATTTTTTTCTGTTGTTAGATTGCCATTTGCAGCAGTGTATTCCTTTAAATTGCCCTGCCCGACTTCAGCATTTTTGGGTCCCTTATGTTGGTAAACACGACGTCTAGTCGATGCCCTTGTCGTTGTACAGTCATCGGTAGAAATAGCCTGCGCAATATTCCCAGTTGGTTCAGGTAAATTGTCGAGCACCTTTTGTGCGTCCTCTAATTCAATTGAATTATGATTTCTGGGCATCTCTGAACACAACTCCCCTTACTCTTTCTCATCGTCCCCTAGCACAACATCATCAACACAAGTATCAACAACATTTGTAATAGGTGATTAGAGTAGAATTGTCCTTATTTTTATTAGCTTTTTAGTTCGTTTTTATATTTATTGTTGGTATAAGTTGGATGATTTAAGCATAATTCCGTAATTTTATAATCCCAGCTTATTTTACCGTATTTTGATCTAAATTGATGCAATTAGGTGATGTTTCGTTGTTTTTCACCTTACAGCTAAGTAACCGGAAGAGTTTAGCGCGTAAAAGACGAAGTTCGATGTTTAGAGTAGAAGAACAAGCTTTCCGGTGAAACGAGTAGCAAACGATCATGGAGACCGACGCTTAGTCGCATCGACTGACGCGACCGTCGATGCACCGTCGACGCGAGCCGTGCGAGCGAGCCATGGTCCGCGTCAGTCGACGCAAGGACGACGCTCTGCCGATATTACGTTCTGAGGCATCGATGTCGACGCACCAAGGTCGACGCAATGACGACGCTAGATGCTGAAGCATCGATGTCGACGCACCATGGTCGACGCAACGTCGACGCTAGCTGCTGAAGCGTCGATGTCGACACACTCCGTCGATGCACCTGCCAGCCGACGCGCGCACCTGCTGACCAGACCTGTCGAGCGCTGCCGACCAAGACTGCCGACATCCGCCGAGCGCCTGCTCGCATCTGTCGACGCTCCGTCGACGCGACGGCCCAGAATTCGGAAATTAGGGTTTCTTGTGCGCCAAGACTCCTAATATATATTTAAAACCTCATTTCTACGGATTTTGGAGACAGCCACGAAGACACAACACTATCCTAGGGTATTTTAGCATTCAATAACAATAAATCCACGTCTTATAACAAGATTTGGAGACTCGGATCAAGGATCGAAGTTCTACGGGTCCGAAACACCGATTTCGCGCACAAGAATCCATTTTCGCCCAAGATCAGCATCCAAACTCCGGAGTAGCTGGAGCCTTTCATTGCTTTCCTAGTTTCAACAAGTTTCTAAACTCTTAGATATTTTTCTAGTTAATTGCGTAGATAAATTCGTAGTTAATTCTAGTTTTAATTAGTTTAATTATTTCTTATGCTTGGATATTGGATATTGGTTAATTTAGCTTATTTATGCGATTTATTTTACGCTCCGTTAATGTTCTTGGATTCATATGATTCAATTGCTTAGCGATAGTTCTTAAATTTATGCTTTTAGATACGATAATTAGTTCTAAATCTTCGTAGCGTTAATCGATAATTTAGTTACTGCTCTTAGTTGATAATTTAGGATAATTAGTTCAATCAGCTTTAGTATACTGCTTAGTTCGTAATTGATAACCTAGTTTAAGGTAATTAGTTAATTAGTTTAAATTATCGTCTTAGTTTATAATGATCGAATCAATCTTTTCAAACCCCCAAATGTATATGTATGTTATTCAAAATTGAGAAAAACATTGATAGGACCGAACAGTTGTTTCCTCGAGAGATACGACTCGAGTCAAACTCATCACCCTATAGTAACCTCGTACACTTGCGAGCAAACTGACGTGCTTTTAAATTATTTATTAAAACGGGGTGCACAAAAGTTTGAGTCAATAGGTTCAGCCATCGTTACCTTATTTAACCTTGAATTTATAAAATATGCCGGTGAATCGAACTTTTTCACGTTTAAAATAATGAAAAGCTCATCCACAAGAGAACGGAGCTATTGTAGGCGATAAGTTGACTCGAGTCGAATCACAAGGAAGACTAATTGGAAACTATTTCGGTGTTCGATTTTACGTACATAGAAACGAAAATAAAAACTAAACTAAAATAAACTAAACACACGATCGAATACAGTTTGAGGTTTTCTAACATCTACGAGCAATAAAATTAAAAGCTTAAAAACGATTAATAAAAACGAAGGTCAAGTGCACCGGAATCGTCTCCACGATCGGGGTTGTCAATCCCGATGGTTCTAAACGACCCAAAGCACACTAGACCAATAAACTCAACCATAAACATCATCATATTCAAAAGCATCAAATCCAGCCATCAAACAGTAACATGATTGGTATTAAAATAAACAAACAACTAATATAAAGATAGCATTCATCAAGAAACGATTACGAAATACGAATTGAAATCTTGAAGTAACGATGTTCAAACTATCAACTAACTACATACTACAAACTATCTATCTAACATCTAAATTCTGAGATCTAAGAAACTAAAACGAAAATACAAAAATTAAGACAAAGACGAAGAACAAACGAGGAATTGACGACTCAAACTTGCAATCTTCAACTCTTCAACCCGAATTATGCGCGTAATTTAAATGGTGGCATGAACTGAGGGTTCTCTACAATATCTGGATCTTTCCCCCTCGTCCCAGCCCTTGAAAATGAAGAAAACCACCGGCTTTTATAGATTTTTTGAAAATAACTGCTCAAATTGCCGGTACGTCGACAGTGCGTCAGTCGACGCGAGCCAGGCTGCAAGCGTCGACCAGGCAGTGCGTCGATCGACGGAGCTAGGATCGACGCAACAGAACATTTGCGTCGACGGTGCGTCAGTCGACGCGAGTCAGGCTGCACGTCGACAGGCAGTGCGTCGGTCGACGCGAGCCAGGATCGACGCAACAGAACATTTGCGTCGACGGTGCGTCGACAGTGCGTCAGTTGACGCGGGGGTAGCGTCGATAGTGCGTTGACGGTGCGTCAGTCGACGCAGCTGCATGGCTTCCGCTCGTCCCGTTTTCCTCGTTTTGAGCTGAGATATTAACATTAAACAAAGTTAGATTATTTCATACAAAATAAAGTAAAAACACATTAAACACCATAAGAAACAAAAAACATAAAAAAGGAAGAAAAAATGATAAAAAGATAAACTTAAAACACATAAAAGCACACAACATACGATGCAAAAACACACGAAAATCACATACAAATATGTACAAATCAACTCCCCCACACTTAGCTTTTTGCTTGTTGATCGAAGATTTCTTAGCGCTCTAAGAATCGTCTCCGCAATAGTACGGAGTCGATTGTAGATGCGGTAAGTTGTCCCGAGTCGTGTCTCTCGAGGATGGATGTGATCGGCTTTCGGTTTCTCAGTTGTTCTTATCGTCGGTTTTGATTAAACTAATTGAACCTAAAAAAGCGGTAGTCATTGTTCGGTTTTGAATTTTACAACTAAGATTTAAATTGAAATACAAGATTTAAAAATATTAAAACATTTAAAGGGAATTAAAGCTTATATTAAAAACGATCAATCTAAACTAATTAACTTATTATAACTTTATAATTTGAAATTAAGGAAAATGGAGGGAAAATCAAGGTTCAGCTTATTTGAAAAAGTCAACATTAATTTAATAAAATTTAAAGTTCTAAAAAGGAAGATTATATAAAACTTCTAAAAACTTAAAGATTGATCTAAACAACTTAACAACTTAAAAGCATAAGTTCAAAAGTTCAAAAGCTATAAGATGAAAATAGAGGTTTGATGATCAAAACAACAACTAAATTACGATCAAACATTAACATAAGATTAAAAGTAAATAACATTAACATAAAACTATATTAATAGTAAGAGTTTACCAAATGGGTGATCCAACAAAATCTTGAAGAGAAAAGCTTGGAAGCTTGACAATGGAAATCTAGAACCAAGCTTGAACACTAACCAACTGCGATCTAAGCTTAACTAATCTACCACTAATTACTAGGATTTATGCAAATTAAAATGAGCAAATATGAAAGGGAAAGAGTTTTCTTGTTTTGGAGGAGCTTCCTTGGGGAAGAAAGACCTCAGCTGGAAGTTGGTCTCCTTGAAATGACGTCCGATTACTTATTTCTTCAAAATTTCTACTTTTCAGTCGATCGACTGAAAAAGCAGTCGATCGACTGGCAGTCGATCGATCATGTCGCCAGTCGATCGACTGCGTTGTCCAAAATGCCAAAATCCCCTGGAATCCAGTCGATTTTGGAGTTCCAGTCGATCGACTACAACGTCAGTCGATCCAGTAAACATCTAGTCGGCCGACTGGATTCCAGCGCCTGGCTCAATTTCTCGTTCTTTTCGCGTCCGCCGGTTTATCGAACCTCGTTCGTTGCGCTTCCTTTCTTTGTCCGTCCATTCCCGAATCGAGTATCAACGATCCCAAACGAGTGTGGGCCCCGCTTAGACGTCCTACGGCCAAGAAAATGGAAAAGTGAAAAACTACGAAAATTAATAATAAAACGTACGAAAACTAAGAAAATCTAGAAATACGAAAAACGGACAACTCGACTCCTAAAGCAACAAAAAGCAAGCAAAAAACACGCAACGTGAAACAAAAACGGTAATGAAAATATGTACAAAAAGATGCAAATCACTTGTCCTCAAGCAAAATCTAATCTAGACGTAGACAAGGAAATAATTTACCACTAATTACTAGGATTTATGGAAATTAAAATGAGAAAATATGAAAGGGAAAGAGTTTTCTTGTTTTGGAGAAGCTTCCTTGGGGAAGAAAGACCTCAGTTGCAAGTTGGTCTCCTTGAAATGACGTCTGATTACTTATTTCTTCAAAATTTGTGCTTTTCAGCCGATCGACTGAAAAAGCAGTCGATCGACTGGCAGTCGATCGATCATGTCGCCAGTCGATCGATATCATCGTAAAAAATGGCCAAAAGCCCTAAAATTCTGTAAATCTTCGGAGGACCCAGTCGATCGACAGCAGTCGATCGGCCAAGTAGGCAGTCGATCGACTGCGTTGTCCAAAATGCCAAAATCCCCTGGAATCCAGTCGATTTTGGAGTTCTAGTCGATCGACTACAACGTCAGTCGATCGACTAAACATCCAGTCGGCCGACTGGATTCCAGCGCCCGACTCGCTTTCTCGTTCTTTTCGCGTCCGCCGGTTTATCG